>JAXQQM020076621.1:0-13704 GCA_034641835.2 Pinus albicaulis | reverse complement strand
AGACCATATTTTGGACCAAAAGGTATTGAGTAATATGATATATTTGTCTCAAAAAATGCTTCGAGGTAGCCCAAAATGAATTAAAATGCACTCAAAGAAGAGTTTAGTAGTGGCTTCAATCATGATAATCTTCTTGCATGGTGCTCGGATATCCATCTTAAAGAACTGATCAACAACTATAAACAAAAAATAATTACCATGCCTCGTGGAGGGTAAACCTAACATGCAATCCATGGATACTAACTCCAAGGGCTTGTTTAGGGTAGGTAGTGTAGAAATTAGCTGAATAAATCACTTATTCACTGAAGATTAACCTGGTCATATATCAATTTCGAATTGCATACATAACACATAACCTTCTTCTACAATTAATTGTCACATGCGGAAATAACAGAAGCAATCTCACATCAATTCAATCACACATTAACTCAGTATGTATGGGGAAAGCCTATAGCTGAAAACCCCGCAGCTATTGTGTATATTATAATGGAGAAATCAAGTAACCAAACAAGTACAATACTCCTCACAAGTACTCAGTACTCTCTCATGAAGTTACTCACAATCTGACTCAGTTTTGAACAAGTTTGAGGTTCAAAACTCCCCGCCAATTGCCTTTTCTCTATTGCGCAATCATGGCCTGTATATGAAGAGGTTCAAGGTTCGAATCCCCTTCCCTTGATTGCGTAATTGTCATGGACAATTCCTCCAAGTGTAATGCAAATCTCATGCAAAACAAATCTACCAACCGATAGCTTTACTCACCCTTTCATCTACCTCTTCCACTGGTCTCCACTGAACTGATCATGCACTGTAGTGAACTGAAGTGTTCTTGAGTTGACTAATGAGTTAATATTTAGTAAATTAAATATTATTTAATTTACTCCACTCATATCTAGTTGATTAGTTAGTTAACCAATCCCAACTAGTTCAACTAAAACAAACAGAACACAACTCCACTATCTGTCCCGTTAACTCCTCCAAAACTCCTGCCACTGAAGTCTAACTGAAGCCAACCATGCAAGATGCTATCAAACCCTAGGAACCACGTGATTCCTTGTGTCAGTTGCATGAGTCACCTCCATGACTCAAACTGAAGTGCGCCAAGAGAGTAAACTGCTGTTTATAGTCAAAATATTATTATGGGTAAATAATATTTGACTTCCATATTTTTAGGAGATCAGTCTAAAAATAGTCTGGGTCCTAAAAAATAGGGTCTCATCTATTTTTACCGACATGTCGCATACTTCAAGAATATCCAAGTAGAATTCCCAAATTATGCTCCGTATGTCTAAAAATAGACATAGTCTAAAAAATAGACTTTGCGCCAGAATTTGCCTGCGGGCCCACTTAGTGAAGGCGACTTCATTTCACTAAGCTCCATCATCTTGCTGCATTCTCAACACTCCCTCTCAGCAATATATGGATTATCTGCAATCCCTATCCTGCCTCTGTGGAATTCGAACTTGCTCCCGGTGAGCGCCTTCGTCAGGATGTCGGCATCCTGATCCTCCGTGGGAACATATGAAAGCATCATGATCCTCCGCTGAACACAATCTCTGATGTGATGGTACCTGATGTCGATATGTTTGGACCTATCATGAAATACTGGATTAGCCGAGAGCTTGATGCAGCTCGGGTTATCACAGTAGATCACTGTAGGCTCCAAATGCAACCTGAACAAACCTGCGAGGATCTTCCTCATCCAAATAGCCTCGCATGCAGCCAAACTTGCTGCCATGTACTCGGCCTCTGCTGAACTGAGTGCCACGGATCTCTGCTTCCTGCTGTACCAGGAAACTGCTGTCGACCCAATGCTGAAAACTCCTCCATAAGTGCTCTTCCGGTCCGTTGGACTCCCTGCCCAATCTGCATCAGTGAAACCAGAAAGTTTCACTCCATCCTCCTGTCTGTACCATAGACCATATCCCGATGTGCCTCTGATATAGCGCAATACATGCTTGCCCGCCTTCCAAAAGAGCTTGGTAGGTTTAACCATAGCTTGCGAAAGCTGGTTAACTGCATAGCATATATCGGGTCGAGTATTGACCAGATACATCAACGACCCCACCAACTGTCGATAGACAGTGGCATCCACTACCTCCTCCGAAGTAGCATCTCCCTTCCTCCATCCTCCAGGAAGAGGGGTATCAACAGGCTTGCAGCCCTGCATGTTGAACCTCTCTAGAATCTCTCGGGCATACTTGCCCCGAGAAACAAACAGTCCTCCACTGCGCTGCCAAATCTCCAATCCCAGGAAATAATGAAGGATGCCCAGGTCCTTCATCTCAAACTCTCGTGCAAGATCCTCCTTGCATGAAAGTATCAATCGGCCGTCACACAAAATCGGCCTAGCCTTACATACAAGACGATGATCAATACTCCTCCACCACAACTGGTATACTGCACAGTTTGCATCCGCAAATTCTGCACAATTGGAGAATCCAAGCCCTATGAAAGTAGTCAGTTTATCCGAGTGTACCAAGCACGGTGCTTGCTTCCCCATACAAGGCTTCTGCATATAGCAAAGAAAGGTGTACACATTACTGCAGAAAGAGGTATGTGAAGAGTCGGGCATTAACATGCGATTTCATCATTAAGATCTCAAACCTTCAGTCGTTTATACACTTCTCCTCAATAACTCATTGAGGAACGCATTTTCACAATCATCTCATGAATGCTACCCTCATCTCATACTGAGAGAGCAAGGACGCCTGATGGGAAGAGTACTCATGCATAGCAAAGTCTCTCATAGTCAATCTCGATTCTGTGAGAAGCCACGGGCGACAAATCTCGCCTTGTACTTCTCCACACTCCCGTCAGCCGCCTGCTTCACTTTGTAGATCCATCGCGAACCTACAACCGATTTCCCAACCGGTCTTGGGACAATCTCCCATGCACTGTTCCTGATGATCGAATCATATTCTTCGATCATGGCATCAACCCATGCGGGTTCCTCCACAGCCTCCTCAAAAGAGGATGGCTCCATCACAACACATTGACTCACAAGAGCCATGTATCCAGTGTACCGATCCGGTGACTGTCTCTGTCTGCGCTGTGCTGTAGGTGGTCCTACAACCTTCTCTGCATCCCGAGCCAGTCGCTCAGCTTCTGTAGTGCGCATGCGCCCTCTGATGGTTGGCGCTGCCTGGGTGGTTTCTTCCACCTCCCGAACCTCCTCTTGTGGCTGATCCACATCTGGAAGCTCCTCCTTAGGAACTAACAGCTCCTCATCTGCATGCAAGTGTAGCTCCCTCTCAAGCGAACACTGCATGGCTTTCTCCTCCTGAAATTTTATATCCCGTCGCACAACAGTCTTTTGACTGTCTGACAAATACACCCGATAGTTGTGAGGTGTATCATTGTACCCCACAAATATTCCAACCTCAGCAGTTGGATCCAGCTTCCTTCTCGCATCCTTCGTCACATGCATGTAGACAGGAGAACCAAAAATCCGCAAATGGGAAATATCAGGCCTCTTGCCAGAATAAGCTTCCTCCGGTGTACTCATGCCAAGAACCTTGTGAGGACAACGGTTCTGCACATACACTGCTGTATTGCATGCCTCAGCCCACAAGTGAAGGGGTAGGCCCTGATCATGCAACAACGCCCGTGCAGCACCCACGATCGTTCTGTTCTTCCGCTCAGCCACCCCGTTCTGCTGTGGGTTATGGGGTGCGATGAGCTCTCTCCTAATCCCTTCTGCGCTGCAGAACTCCTTGAATTCAGCCGAGATGAATTCACCACCGTTATCACTCCTTAGAGCAATCACCTTCTTCCCCGACTCCTTCTCGACCAGTGCTTTAAACTCACAGAACTTCGCGAATGTATCGCTCTTCTTCTGCATGAAGAAGATCCAGCACTTTCGAGAGAAATCATCAACAAAGATCACATAATACCCGTGCTTTGTTGTCGAAGCAACTGAGAAAGGACCACACACGTCTGTGTGAACTCTCTCAAGGATCGTCGTGGCGCGACTATCCTTCTCGTGAAAGGTGGCTTTCACATACTTCCCTAAAGTACACCCCTTGCACTGATCTGACCGCGCAAGGGTGCCCTTAGGAAGTCCAGTAGAAATCTGCTGCAGAATCTTCAAAGCTCCATGGTGAAGATGGCCCAATCTCCTGTGCCATAGTTCGCCCTCATTATCCCGGCTCACCACATCTCCCGCCTTGCATGCCATAGCTGCGCAGTCATCTACCTGCAACTGATAAAGGTTCTGAGTTCGAACCCCTATCTTCCGGGTCTCTCCAGTAGTCTTACTGCGCAGGAAAGCTTTTCCTTCGCTGAAGACCACATAATAACCCTTATCCTCCAACATCGCTACTGAAATCAGGTTCTTCTTCAATCCAGGTACATGCATGACATCCTTTAAGACAAAGGGTTTACCAGACTCCCTCTGAAAGGATAAGGTACCGATACCAGTCGCACTGTATCTACCGTCATCGCCCATCTCGATGTGCATACCCAAATCCTTGTCCTCCAGATCTGAGAACAACTCCCGATCTCCCGTCATATGAAATGACGCACCGTTGTCCAAGAACCACACCGATCCCATCACACTTGAAACCAAGCATGCAATCAGTGAAAAGTCAAGCTCGAACTGTGAAGCCAAAGCTTCTCCATCTGCAGATCTTCCCGCTTGCTTGTTCTTCTTCTTCTTTTGACAATTTGTAGCATAATGTCCGTGATCATGGCAGTGAAAACACTTCACTTTCGCCATATCCTGCTTCTTGCCCTTAGCTCCAGAATGAGAGGTTTTCTTACCCTTCCTTTTCTTAGCTTTGGACACCAAAGCGCAGTTTTCTTCATCAGCTCCCTTTGATGAAGATCCATCTCGAGTAGTCCTCCTTATCTCCTCCTGCATGAGATCCGCCCAAAGGCGCTCCCATCCCGGCAGCTTCTCCCGACCATTGACACTATCTTGATATGAGTGCTAAGCCTTCGGAAGACCAAGGAGAGCCAGGTCGACCATATCCTCTTCATCGACAGTAACTCCCACACTTCCCAGTTCATCTCTGCATTGAGTGAACTTCGTGAGGTATTTAGCGATACTGTCGCCCTTCTCCATCTTGATGTTCCTGAGCTTGTCTTTTAGCGCCAGCTTCCTTTGGTCACTCTTACTCTGGAATAGATCCGTCAAAGCTTTCCACATTAAATGTGGAGTAGCCTTTCCATGCAGGCTGGATACAATATGATCCTTGACGCCCTCCAATAGGATCCTTCGACATTTCGCGATCTTCTTTTGCCATGCATCGACCAGAGCTGCATCAGTGGGCTTTGGGACATCCGCATCCACGAACTCCTTCAGACCATTATCTTCCAACACTGCTTCCATTCGATCTTTCCATGCAATATAGTTCGAACCGCCTTCAAGAGCATATTCGAGTCGCAAACCATCAAAGAAGAACATTTTCAACACCGCACCAAGAAAAACAACCTTCGCAAAATTCGAATTCCAACCCAAGCTCTATCGCTTCCGATCTACACTTGAGAACAAATTATTTCCAAATCGGAGATTGACTGCAAGGGGCTTTTACCAGACCTTTCACTTTCCGAAGAAAGATGAATCCGGAGGCTTCCTGGCCCGTATGCAGACTCTGTCCGAGGAAATAAGTTTGCAATCACCGTAATAGATCTCGCCAATTAATCGCCTGATACCATGTAGAAATTAGTCAATAACTACTTATTAACGAAGATTAACCTGGTCATATATCAATTTCGAATTGCATACATAACACATAACCTTCTTCTACAATACTGTCACATGCGAAATAATACAATCTCACATCAATTCAATCACACATTAACTCGCATGTATGGAAAGCCTATAGCTGAAAATAGGGGTGTAGCCTATTGTGTATATTATAATGGAGAAACTGGGAACTAAACAAGTGGCACACTCTCACAAGTACTCGCACTCTCTCATGAAGTTACTCACACCCGACTCTGCTTTGAACAAGTCCAGGTTCAAACTCGCCAATTGCCTTGCCTCTATTGCGCAATCATGGCCTGATATGAAGATACCTACACCCGAATCCCTTCCTTGACTGCGCAATTGTCATGGACAATTCCTCCAAGTGTAATGCAAAACTCATGCAAAACAATCTATCAACTGATAGCTTTACTCACCCTTTCATCTACCTCTTCCACTGGTCTCCACTGAACTGATCATGCACTGTAGTGAACTGAAGTGTTCTTGAGTTGACTAATGAGTTAATATTTAGTAAATTAAATATTATTTAATTTACTTCACTCATATCTAGTTGATTAGTTAGTTAACTAATCCCAACTAGTTCAACTAAAACAAACAGAACACAACTCCACTACTTGTCCCGTTAACTCCTCCAAAACTCCTGCCACTGAAGTCTAACTGAAGCCAACTATGCAAGATGCCATCAAACCCTAGGAACCACGTGATTCCTTGTGTCAGTTGCATGAGTCACCTCCATGACTCAAACTGAAGTGCGCCAAGAGAGTAAACTGCTGTTTATAGTCAAAATATTATTAAGGGTAAATAATATTTGACTTCCATATTTTTAGGAGATCAGTCTAAAAATAGCCCGGGTCCTAAAAATTAGGGTCTCATCTATTTTTACTGACATGTCGCATACTTCAAGAATCTCCAAGTAGAATTCCCAAATTATGCTCCGTATGTCTAAAAATAGACATAGTCTAAAAATAGACTTTGCGCCAGAATTTGCCTGCGGGCCCACTTAGTGAAGGCGACTTCATTTCACTAAGCTCCATCATCTTGCTGCATTCTCAACAGGTAGAGGAGTATATGATCCCTACTTATTGATGGATGGTTTAGAAATGGCACAAGTAGTGCATGATTTGATATGTTGCTAGAAGTATTGTAAAATATTTGGCCAGTGGAAACACTTTTAAAGCATTGTTATTGTCTTATCCATGGCAAAGTTCCTTGCCACTCAATTTTAATGTGCCTCCCAAATTAGCTTGGCACATTGGCTTGAAGTAACACAATAATTTTTGTGACCCCAACATATTTTAATACATTGAGAAATTGAATTTAAAATGCTAGTAACATCTCCCAAAACCCACATTATTAACAAAGGGTGGTAGGTAGTGTAACAGTGAGGCACTTTCCTTAATGACAGAGCTACTTTGCCATGAAAACCAATAGATTTGTATGTTCTGTTGGCGAGTAGCCTTCATCTTTGTGTGCATGATCCAATTCACTATATTCTCTTCAATTCAGTTAAGATTGAGTTTCATTGGGTCCAATTGCTTAACTACCTTCGAGGTGTCCAACAGAGGTGGAAAATATGATCAAAGCAACTTCACATTGAATATTAGGTGCAAGCGAAGGAAAGAGGGAATACCCATTTCAAAAAAAAATCACCCGTAATATTTGTGATTATGTATGGCCCATATCAAAGTGGTTAGAGCTTCTTATTAGGGCTTGTGAGGGGCTCTTTTAGAAAATGAAACTACACCTTATCACCAACCTAAAACTTGTGTGCAACTTGATGTTGTCCATGTCATTGTTTGTACTTGGCATTGGATTTCTATGTGATAGCATAAACTTGTTGTTGGATAAGTTGTATCCATTCTACAATTTTCCTACTCTACCTACCTTGGCCTGAGCATGGGAGGACTCAACCAGGGAATATGCAATAGGAAGCACTACATTAATCGAGGCTAATTGTCGGAACCCCAAGCACACCTAAAAACGAATGTGGTCAATAGAGCTATGGAGGGCTTGGTTATAACTATGTTGAACATATGGAAGATTTTCATCCCATGTATGTGGATGTTTGGAGTTTTAAATGCACAAGATATGCATAATCATCTTGTTGACCACTTATGCTTGTCCATCTATTTGGGGATGAGAGGTGCTCGATTTAGTCGACTTGGTATCCATTAGAGACCATAGGTTGGACCAAAAGGTACTGAGGAATCTATTATCTTTGTCTAATATAATGCTTCGAGGTAGCAAAAAATGAACTAAAATGCACTTAAATAAGAGTTTAGTAGTGGCTTCGGTCATGATAATATTATTGCATGGTTCTCAGATATCCATCTTCAATAATTTACGAACAACCATAAATGAAAAATCATTACCATGCCTAGTGGAGGGTAAGCCTAACATGTAATCCATGGATACTGACTCTAAGGGGTTGTTTAGGGTAGGTAGAGGAGTATAATATCCCTACTTCTTGATGGTTGGTGGTGAGCCCTGGTATTGCACCAAGAGTGTTGCAACTCCCAAAGGCTACTCAACTTTACTTTATCAACCCTAGGTTTGTACAAACTTGGAGGTGATAGTGCTATATGCACAACAAATGAGATCTACTCATGTCATCCTCATCTTAGTTCTACAATGAGGTGCTAGTAACTAGGGTTATTATAGGAAAGGAAGCATGTCACACTTCTAAGTGAAATCTAAGACTAAAAAATAGATCATAACCATTACTCTATTGACAAGGAAAGAAACTACTCTAGATCACACTCATTCATCTAACTATTTTCTACTTTTGCAAGAAAGGGACATTATGCTGAGTGGCATTCATAGTATAGATTATTGAATTGAATTTCAAAAAAGGAAACTAATCTAAAGCACACATGTTGAATTAATGGCTAACTAAGTCTTATCTAACTTATGCTCAATTATTGTGTTTAATGATGCATCTTTGTAATGGACTAATCACACTTTAAAGTGGCTTTGTTTTGTAGCAAAAGAAGGAGGTGCTTGGGTGGTCTAAGAGGGTCCCTGGACCAAATTTTCAAAGCTAAAGGTATATTGGTGGCTTGGCTAGGCTTAGGTGAGGTGGAGGAATTATTTTGGGCTGAAGGAGAGGGTGTTTGGCACTGCTACAGGATTTCCTGTGCTACAGGTGTCCTGAAAAGCTACAGGAAATAGGCCGAGAGGAGTTGGAGGCCAGAACTGATGAGAATAAAGTTAGGAGAGGTGGGGGGGAGGTCGATCCTGGTGGATGAAGGATATCCAACCCCTAGGCCAAGCTCAGATCTCTTCAAAAATCTTGTCTTGCACTCACAAGGTGGCTCTCCATGATGTAATGGTGACCTCAAAAAAAGGGTTGTAGGTGACTTGGATGGAAGGTATTTGATAGAGGGTGAAGACTCAATATGATGGTGCTGAAGGGGTCCTTCTCTGTTGCTTTATCCAAACCTGCAATCAATACATCTACTCATGCATTCATCATTGACAAACTTATCATAAAAATGGTGGAAAACCTTCCTCCTCAAGCTCCAATGGAAGAGGCGAGAGAGGGAGGCCTCGCACACAATTTTAAGGTTTTATATGCTACCGAACATGAAATGTAAGAAATCGACTACTGAAACATCAAAGAAAAGCACATGTACATAGGAGAGACTAATGCCAATGGATTGGGCCCTAACCCACAAGCTCAGCTCCCTGAAAATCAATTCAGTGGAAAATAAACCAAATGCTCGTCTTATTTCATAACCAGTCTTTTACATGAACAATGAAAGTCATAAATTTCTAATACAAAAGCCAAGAGTACTCTAGTTGCTTCCAAAATTTGAATCCTAGTGAGATCTTGCTCTGACCTATTTATGCTAGAGGGTAGCTACCAACAACTCCCTAAAAAGTGGGTCTGTTTTCCCTTAGAACTCTAGAGAAGTGGAGATTGGCTCCCTTTGATCATCACTTGCTTGTATGCCTTTGATCTCAAGCTGTTGGAGAAGAACCTTGAAGAGATATTGGCTGCCTTTAGGAGTTAAGAAGGTGGTTAACCTCCCTAAAATTATTCCTTGTTGTCTACTCCAAGCCCTGATTATGAAATATTTCTAAAAAATGGCATTATTCCCTTCATTTTCCTAGATTTAAACCATATTAGGCCTCGAATCATGACAACCCTTAATAAACCATTCTCACTAAGAAAAATATAAAAAAATGCAATTAAATGTGAGAGAGAGAGAGAGAATAATTAAGCTACAAATGTGACATTTAACTCCTTATAATATACCTAATGATGGTGCTCATCATCACCCCCTACCAAATGGTTGCTCATCCTCTTAGCAACTCAATCCTCTTTTTTGATCTCTTTTAGAGCCTTGGTACCCTCTCTGACATCCCAAGGTATCATGGAAGGGGTCCCTTCATGTGGGTAAAACCCTGCATTATTTTATGCTTCTTCCTGTTCCTTGTCCTCCTCAGTTTGATATCTTCTTTCACTCAATCCCAAACATAAAGGTGGACTGAGTTTTAATCCAAGCCACTTGATCTTCATTGTTTGCATGGCTCTTTTGTACAGGGGTGCTCTTTCAAGGGTAGCTCTCAATCTCTGGAGTATGACACTCCAGGTTTCTTAGGCTAAGTGGGAGGCCACTCCATCTTCTCTGACGTGCCATCACACACTCCTCTCCTAGTAGTCTAGATATGTCATCATAATGTGCAATTTCTTGTGCTTTGGTGTTGAGATATCTGTTTGCAAGGCTGGCATCATTAGCTATCATTTGGTGGTTGTTTATGACCCCTCCAGGGCTGATGAGCTCTACCATGATTTGGAGAGGTTGTTTTCCTTCTCTCTTCATCACATTTTTTACCTCCCCTTCCCTGGTTTCTTCATTGGTAATCCAAGAGGCTAGAGCCAGCAGTTGCATGTCCCCCAACCTAGAGTTTGGGTCCGAGATGTTCATATAAGTTAGGACAATATTATGCATGTAGAACTCTGCCAATTTGGCATTATCTTCTATATTGGACTGACTACATAATTCAATAAATTTCCTATAATTCTGGAAAGGCAATGACCCATGTGATGCTAAATTTTTGATATGGAACTATAGCTACTGCTCTTTCAGATAAATGGCATAATAATTTGAGGGATGTCTGTGTTGTATTTCCTCTGTACACAGTTCTGCCATAGTGGAAATATGTTTGTCTTTTTTATGCAATTGGCCATTCAATCTTACATTCTCTGCTTGTGCCTCTTGGAGATGCTCTTTCAACACTACTTCCCTAAGTTTGAAATCATCCAAATATCTCCCCATCTCAGTGAGTTTCTCTTCCATGATCCCCACATCTTCCACATTCCTAGCTTTGGCAATTTGAATCCATTGGTGGGTGCGCCCTCTCTCTTTTTCTAGCTCATAAAACAGGGGAATGGAGCGCTTTTGAGGGACCAACCTCCCTCCTTTAATGAATTTATAATAGGAGCTTAATTTTGGCTATGGGCTAGGATGTTGAATTGATGCAATATCTTTTGGGACAATTTTTTGAAAGGTTGGTTTTTCTTTTGGTTCCTCCTATTTTGTTTCTTGTTTCTCAACTTGGGCACCATTCCCCTTAACTTCTTCCTCTTTCTCATAATCTTGGGCATCTTTCCCTTCCAATGGTGCCTTGTTCTTTTCCCCTTGGACATTTTTCTCTTCCTATAGAAAATTATGAGTTTCCTGTAGCACTATCTGGGTTTCCTATAGCACACTCTGTTTTTCCTATTGCATACCCTGTGTTTTCTGTAGCTCCTCCTTTCCTTCTCCTTGGAGGTTTGTGGATGATTATGCTTGTTTTAGGGATGCTAGCCTTGAGAAGTGCCTTCTTGTGTAGGTCATCGGTGTATTTTTGGGTGAAGTGACCTCTTGAATATTGCCCTCCTCTAGCCCTTTTTTCTCCTTTTTTATTAGTTGACTCCTTAATTATGATGGGGCTCTTGGTTGGAATTTGAGGCCTCCCCTGTCTCACCCTGGTGCTTTTCCTAGTCTTGAAATACATGGTGGTATGCCTCTTTATTTTTTCTTTCACAGGGGTGATTAAAGTGGCTAAAGTGGCAGCCAATTCCTTTTCAGTGATTCTTGGTGAAAGGTTGGTTTGCTGAGGGGAGATGTCAGTGGTAATTATGGGGTCTAGAATCTCCTCCTCTTTTATCTTTCCCTCTTCCTCTTCTTATTCCTTCTCTTCTTCTTCTTTCTCTTGTTCTTCTTTCTCTTGTTCTTCTTTCTCCTCTTCATTTTTCTCAATTTTATTCTCTGCTCCTACATCTTTTGTGGTTTCTTCCTCTGCCTCCATTTCCTCCTCTTCCTCTATCCTTTTAGTCCCTTTTTCTTCTTCTTTAATCCTCCTTTATCTGAGGCTAGAGGCAGGGGTCTCTCCAGGAGTGACGTTTTGTGTCCCAATGAATGCTTCTATGTCCATGTCAATGAAATTGGACCAAGGTATAGGGATGTTGAGTCTATTTAGAGCATCTCCCACTATGAGTTTGATGAGACCATGATGAGTTAGGTGTTTATATTTCCTTTCCCTAACCCTGTGACTCATATCTATGATTGAATGGAGAAGGAAATATGGGATATTCAACCTCTGATCTAAAGGAAAATACCCTTTGAACCTCAGCTCATGAAATAATCTAAAATGGTATTCATAGACTACACTTAATCTGCCCTCACAAGAGATATACTTCATGAAATGGTAAGCCACCTCATCCCATGGGTAAGGCATACTCTCCCTTCTTACCCCATTCTTATCTTCAATGTTTTCCTCATTGGGAAAGAAGAAACTCTTCTTAGAAGCAGTACTAGAGACTTTGTCCTCTCTATTCCATTTTACTCATAGAGGTAAGGTGGTGACTCTGCTGATGAGCTTAGGTGTTATGGTAATTGCTAGTATTCTTACCACTATGGTGGCACTATCATTTTCTTGAGAGTGAAAGGCCATTGCAAATTCCTTAGCCACTTCATCATCATACCCCTTGAGGAGCTCAAATAGCCCCAACCACTGATGGTTTATGAAGATGTCAACCAAAGGAGGGTGTAGCCTGATTCCCTTTATGTTTATGGGCTCCCTTCTATTGAAACCTCCCCCCATCTTGTGACTGAGTTAGATAGGTGGTTATTTGTGGCTTGTGTTCAAAGGCGTTGTGATATGGGACCTCAAAGCTTTTAAATTTGCACAAAATATGGTTTTCTTATCCCTCATTCCTGTAAACAACCCTTTAATTTACTAAATTATGGCTCGACTGTGTGCAAATTACCATGAAAATTCTTGCAATTTGATGGGTGTGATGGCCACTTACCTCTACAATTTTTATGTATATAACTTGAAGGATGGTTTTTGAGTTCTAATATACTCTGATGGTGGCTTGCATGCCACTTTATAACACTCTATGGCCTCCCTGGAAACTTCTTGTAGCAGTAGTAGGGTTTCCTGTAGCACGGTGTGCATGCAAAGCTTGACCATGGATAGAAGTGCCTTGGTGTCTCCTTCCATTGTCCTGTGCTAATTGATCTCAAAATTCATAGTAGAATGAGGGGAAATGAGCCAAAATATGCTTTTTATTCTAAATTGAGCAGGCTTGGAGCGTATTGGTGATGTGGATTTGGCACGAGGTTTCCATATTTGAACCA
This sequence comes from Pinus albicaulis, assembly GCA_034641835.2. Lineage (NCBI taxonomy): Eukaryota > Viridiplantae > Streptophyta > Pinopsida > Pinales > Pinaceae > Pinus > Pinus albicaulis. The sequence goes on along the minus strand of JAXQQM020076621.1, from coordinate 357 downwards.
TTGGTCCCACTTGAGCTTATCATTCCTTTTTGCCTCGTAATCAGTTCCCGCTTATTTCTATCCTTCCCCTAACTGATGTGACATCTCCATGTGGCATGTAACAAACACCAACTTTTCACTTTAACTATACAAGGGTGGCCAAGTGAGAGGGTGAGGAAGTCATACCTCAGCCTACCTGGTTTATGATGAGTTGCAGGATCCTCTAATGCAGGGAGTTGGAGCACTGTAATGGTCATAAATGTTGTGTTGTATTTGCTATGTTTTTTATTTTTATTTTATGTGTGAGGTGCTTACTATGTTTTTGCTTGCAGTGTCTTCTGTAGGTACCTCATGGAGACCCTAAGTTGTTTTTGTTGT
>JAXQQM020074639.1:0-12679 GCA_034641835.2 Pinus albicaulis | reverse complement strand
TCCGCCATTAGGAATCATTTCTGGTTTTAAGCTTGTCATCAAGCCTTCCATGTATGCTTTTAGATCACTCTTCATGTTTTCCATGTTGTCTTTCATGTCATCCATCTTAGCTTCTACGCCTTTCTTCAAACTGTCCATCTTCACTTCCATGCCTTTCTTCAAAACTTCCATTTCATTTTTTGTTGCTCTTTACGAGAGTGAAAACTGTTGCATTTGCTCTTGTAATTTTGATAGATCATGTTGCAATTCTTCATCTTCATGAGTCATAGTAGAGCCTTCTGAAGGCTTAATGGGTGTTGAATTATTTTTAGGGACCATTTTAGAATCCAATATTGATATCTATTCTACAAGATTCCCTTGGAATCAATTCAACTTGATTCTTCAAACAAGACTTATGCAATTCGGAAAAAAAATACACACCTTTTACTATCTTTTAGGAGATCGATATTGAAATTGAATTATCTCTGTAATTGAAAATCTTCGATATCTGAAATTCGGCCCTGTAGTAGCCCTCTGAAGCTTCTGTCAAATGCCACAGGTCTGACCTGATTTTGATTCTCCAAGACAAAGTTGTGTCCAATCTCCCACAATGACCTAATTCTGGACTGGTTCAGTAGAGCGAACTTGTACGACTTGCCACGTGTCACGGTTTTGTCCTTTGTCTCTGAAATTGATAGCGAAGAAACTAGAGGCCGTGTAATTGCGACCAATTTTGACGGAAATCTATTCCAATCTTCAGAGAGAGAGTTATTGAACTTTTCCCACGATCACCTCTTTGAGATGAAATTCAGGAGCCTGAAAAAGCACTACCTTCCACAGATCATATCTCCAAAAATATTACAAACCAAGCTCGGAAATTTTTGATGAATTTCCTCAGGATTTCAGCTTCGCACCATATGAATTTCAGATTCTGAACCTTCGTAGACAAAAATTTATAGCGCAAATTCCACGATGACCTGTTTAGGAGCCTGAAAAAATACCTGACTTCCACAGATCATATCTCCGAAATTATTGCGAACCAAACTCTGAAATTTTTATACAAGCTTCCTCAGGATTTTTTCTTCGCACCCTAAAAATTTCAGCTTCTGAAACTTCGTAGAAAAAATGTTATAGCGAAAATTCCACGATGACCTGTTTGGAGCAGCGAAACCCTAGAATCCAAAGCTCTGATACCAAATGTTGTGTAACCAGCTCCAAAAATAAAAGAAAAGAGATATGAACGCCTTAGAAATAAGCCACTTCGAGGGGGAAACCTCCAATACATTACATAAATGGACAATTCTTGGATGATCCAATTTACAAAACCTCCTTTCTATATATAGGAGTCCATGGGGCCATAATGTAATCCTAGTGGGCCACAATGTAATCCTGGCCGACCTAACAATAATAATTTAAGGGCACAATAATAACAAAATGGGGGTTACAAGGGTACAATAATAACAATAAGGGGTTTACACTAACAATAATAGGGGGCTATACTAGTGATATAGGGACCTAACAAATCTGGCTTAAGATATACCCTTGCATGGTACCCTAATGCTTCCTGCTCTTCTTATCTTTGATGTTTTCTGCTAATTATGTGATCTAATGACAAATTTGAGATAATTTAAGCAGTATAGTAGTTGGTTATTCACTGCTTAGTGATGTGTGAATTTAAGAGTTTGTTTTTAGATGTTCTTGTCTGGTTTTAGCTAAAATAATTGGGATTATGGGAGATTAGAGTTGATTCTGTCTCACTAGGGTCCTTTTCCGACAGTTAAGCTTTACTAAGATCCCTTAAGTTGAATGTCAAAGCATTGAAAGTTAAAAGTCTTTCTCTGATCTTAGGCTTCACTTTGTGTCAAATCTTAAATGTTTTCTATTTTCTAAAGAGTTAGCCTTTTAGGAGTTTGATCATAGATGGTTAAGGCATGCCCTATCCCTATATTCTCTCCTAAGTAGTCACCTTGGAAGGTTTCCTTGTCATTCACCTTCATTTCCTACATCATTTCATCCCATACTATCATCTTTAGAGATCCTCTATTTTAGATGACTAGCCCATTCGAAAGCTTTGGAAATTGAATAGCAAGTAAACCCTTTTATGAATCCATTGCCCAATGGACTTGAGTTTCATTTGAATTGTCTCCCCATTTCCAAAATCCTTCTTTGCTCACCTTTGTCTTACATTGAACCCTTCTTTCATGTTTCCCAACAACCAAACAAACAAAACAACAACCCTTGTGCCTTTTATCTAGCCTAATACCTTAACATTGAACTTCAAAGACATATATTTCTTTTCCTTTCATAGAGAGATCCCTCTCTAGATCCAGGAGGGCTAGATCATGAGATCCCAAAGTGATTTGATGTTGTCTTGTATTTTGGTAGAGCCAAACCTGCCAAAACACAGGAACCCCAACATAATGGCGACTCCACTATGGAATGAAGACCATATTAGCCTAAGTTTGGTAGTAAATCACTATGGTGGACAGTAAATCTCTCTGAAACATTCTAAACCTTCCACTTGGAGACTCCACAGTTCCTTAATGACTAAATACTCCACTGGTGATCAATAGGCCTGCTGATTATCTTTGTTTTCACTAGACTCCACTGGGAGACCAGTGGCATTACAACATCATCCATGCTAAAGACCAAGGCACTTCAATAATGGAAGACTCTGAGAAATTTGCAAAAAGAAGCTAAGTCCCCTTAAAGAGTTTCGTTGTGGAATATCAAGTATACTGGAAAAAATCAAAAGCAAGGACCTTCCAGAGCTTTTCCTTTCCATCTCTAGATTCAATAATCAACCTGAGCTTAAGGAAATTTTCCTAGAATTGTTGGTTGAGAGATATGAGATTGAGATTGGAATATTGAATTCACAAGAATAATCATACCAATTCAGGGACCCCAAACAATTTTTGGAGAGTCTCCCTTCCCCTAAGAAAGAAGGAATTCCACTGCCTTTTGATGTGCAGGAAGAAGATGATTGGGCTCTCAAGAGCCACATCGAAGATGCAGTGGAAGATGCAGTAATTAAAGCTATCAAGGATACAGATAGCCTACCGGTCATAGAAGGCCTAGAAGAAGATATTTTACATCATGTGTTCATTGATCCTGTGGCAGAGTATATGGAGGCCCTGATTGGCTCAAGTTCCCCAGCATTGATCCTTCGCAGGGGCCAGATACATCAGGAGTGGTCACCACTGATGCTGTCCTTGGTTTTGAAGACCCACATTCAAAGTACTCCATGGTTATCTATGACAAGTCGTCAGATCTCTTCCTCATTTCTATTACTACTGAACTGGCTACACTGGCACTATTGTATCATATAACACAGCAGAGATTTCCAAGTTAGAGTAGAGTAGGTAGAGAAATCTCAATAAAGCTCAGCCTGTGAACATTTAGTTAGTTGGTTTCAATTTCTTAACAAATTTCAGTTCATGTGCACTTGTATTTATGCCATGGACCCACAGCAAACCAGACAGTCTAATCTAGGTTTGACTATTTTTAAATTCCTGTTGTAGAATGTAGAGAAAGAAATCTGCTAGACAGTTTAATCCTAGCAGATATTAGTGTAGGTAGAGAAACTATGAGGCTAACTGTTTAATCTGGTCTCATGGAGGAATAAGGGTAGATTAGATTAGTTTTTTTTTTTTTTTTCAATAAAAAATGATGAAGAAGGTCTGCAAGTCTAAATGCACCTTGAAGAAAAAAAGTTAGGACCGTAGGATGGGTAGGAAGTTGTTTGGGAGAATATTTTATGCTGACTTAATGTCCATCATGTTTATAGCAGCTGATCAAAGAAGAAAAATATGGTTAAAGATCAGGCATCTGGCCTACTTCCAAAAGATTATTCTCTGAATTTCTTGACACCTTCAAGAAGATGCCATCCCCATGTGGAGCCACTGTTAGCCACCTATAGATTTTTGTCAAGCAAACAAGTGGCTAAATATGTTTCTGAGTCTTCAAGAGATACATTTCCTTTGAAAACCTATCATTCTTGAAGCCTCCTTTTTTTGTGTATCCTATGAATAGTCCTCACTCGCTATTTCCATTGAAAAGCCTCACCGTTTGTGAAAGAATTATGCTTAAGAAAGCCTCCATCTACCGCTCTCTCAGATCCCCGCAAATTCCCATTTTCACCCCCTTTTTCCCTTCTCCAAATTTCCCCAAAAGCCCCGAAAATACCTTCCTAAGTCCTCTAAAACATTGAATTCCCCTTTAAAACTCATGGAATCCCTTCGTTTGGTGTAAAAACCCCTTTATTCCTCTACCGGAACCCATTTTTAAGCCTTGAAAACTCTGTTTTTTGGCCAAAACCCACTTTTTACTTTATTACAGGCTAAACCCCTTTTGGCCCAGCCCTCAGCCCCTTTCCGCATGTAACCTGGTGCTAGGACCAGGCGCTAAGCCCCATGGCGCTAATCGCAATCGGAAGTTTGTTGTGAGTGCATTTCCTTTGTAAATTGAAATTCTCCGATGCGATTGCTATTTGTTTTGCCGACCTCCACTGTGATCTTAACCGTTTATTTGTATAGATCCAATGGCCAGTGCTTAGGTCTCATCACACCCCACCAACACCTTTCATCGACCCTCGATTGAATATCAATCCACCGTCGATCCCTTCCATGATTCGTGATCCCTTCCACGATCCAACGGCTGGCGCAAAATTGCATCGCGCGTGCCCAACGTTCCCACTCTTTTGTCTCCCCGATTGGCCGACTCTCCGATTAGATCCTGGCCATTGAATCCACAAGAACCAATGGTCAGGATCCATCGCGCCTCTGTTCACTGAGCCCATCGTCTCCCCGACGGTTTTAATCTGGACCGTTCAATCCACAAGAACCAACGACCTAGATTGAATCGCGCTCCGCCCCTATGCCCTCCATCACTCCCCCTCCGATCAAATCTCCACTGTTGATCTCCCGCTGATCCAACGGTCCACGCGTAATCGCAAGTTCAAAATTCAGAGTTTTGGCCCTTGCCTTTCTCCGATTGTGATTAGATCTTAGCCATTCATCTCGATTGATCCAATGAATCTCTTTGCTCCTCGCCCATGCATTGGCCCTTTTTCCTCCGCTCTCTCTGTGGAATCTTCGCCGTCCATCCCTTAGATCTGACGGTTGATATTTTATCTGCCCTTCATTATAATCATTTCCCCTTTGGAACGTTGGCTCTCATGCTTTTGATCTTAACCGTCCATTATGCAGATCTGATGGCCCACATTAAAACCACCGCTGACCCTCTCCCACCTTACCGACCGTGCATATCCTCGTATCGCGTACCATCCTGCATCGCCAGATCTCTTGGTCCCACATCCAATGACCAGGGTGCATATCACGTGATTTTAGTATCCGACGGTTAACAGTTCAAATTTACGTGATGTAAGCGGTTTTAAAAGGAAACGTGTCGGGCGGCAGACCATATTGCGTTTTTTTTGGGCCAATTTCAAAACCATTCTATTATCGTGCGAAAATAGCGGTTTTTCCTCTAAAAACCACTTCCCCTCCTTTGCTTCCGAAAGCTCTTCTCGGAGATCTCAACCGTTGATCTAATCTCGATCAACGGCTCATACTGTATCGTGTTTTTCATCCATATTCTTTCATCGAACCTCCCAAAGGATTTCTTTGGGCAATCTCCACCGTTGATCTTCTCCTGAGATCCAACGGCCCACAGTCAATCTCCCTCCACCCTCCGGGTCCCACCACCAAAGCCTCCATTTTCGTTCATTTTACTCCATTTCCTTTGTAATTCGCCCAACATTAAAACTTTTATGTTTTACATTAAAAGTTATTTTCTTCGCCTAACCTTCTAAAGCAACCCCACCAGCGAATCTCCACCGTCAATCATCATCCTACAGTCTCATCCAACGGTCCAGAACCGTCTTCTCACCAGACCTTCATCAGACCAGTTTCTCCACCATTACACGGCAATTTTTACTTTTTTTCGCCTGCAGCCACTATTTTCACTGTTGCGCTGCTCTTCCACAGGCCTCCAAAGCATCCCTCCTCCACTCCCATGGATTTTTATAACAAGTTTATTGTGTTTTGTAGGGTTACAGATGGTGAAAACCGTTCTTGCTCACATTCGCCATCATGGTGACATAGAGCGCAGAGAAAGTTTTTTCAGAACCAGAGGTCACAGGAAAGACTCCTGAGAGGGGTTTAAACGCATGCTTTTATCCAAATCAGAGTTATTAAATCTGTTGCAAAGCCTCCAGCGCCATTAAACCTGCACATCCACAGACATAGACAGTCAGTGAAGCGGCAAAGAGTATCAGTGAAGGTTTAAAGTGATTTAAAGCCCATTATTTAAGATTTAATGTTGTAATCTAGTGTTAGAGGGCGAATAAACAGATTGAAGACATTATGAATGACACAGAAGGCCTAATGAGGCCTAAAGCACAAAAACAATCCTTGTTAGTGTTTCACATAAGCAGAAGGTTCTTTCCCAAGAAAGGACAAGTTCCCATAATGTTTTTATTCTCCATCAATGTTCTTGAGAAGATCACCACCCTGATAGCAGTCCTAAGATCGCTAGAGAATTTGTTACACAGTATGGTAGGCCTAAATTCATTTAACTACCTTACTTGTCCCAGATTACTACAGAGTACAGACAACCGAAAAGTACATCAAAGAACATACCCATGAAGTTATGATCAACCTGTCGAAGACCACTCTTTCATCCAAAGAGTACTGAGAGTCAATGCAGTGATATTAAAACTGAATGGGCCTTAAGCACTCTTCTTCCTCTATTTTAATGTTTCATTTAAATTTCTATCTACTTCTTCTGCCTCTTTTTCATCTATAAGAACTCAAGAAAAATACATTGTAAAGGTTGTTGTTTGGATAGCCGTGGATTGTAAGTTGTTTCTTTGAGATAGAGTTCTGTGTGTATCAGTTGCAAAATAGGCCGAGGAGATGATTTCAGACTGAATATCAAGCTGTTGGACAATGTTGTATATGACTGGTGTTTCTCTTTAATATGACAAGCATTTTCATTGGATCCTGATTTAAAGCAGTGGTGACTTGTTCTATCTTTGTCTATGTTTCCTCTCTGTAATTTATCATATTTCATTTCTCTGATAAGAAATCAGTAATCTGGCTTAGGATATACCCTTGCATGGTACCCTAATGTTTCCCTCTCTTCTTATATTTGATGTTTTCTACTAATTATGCAATCTGAGAAAAAAATTGAGATAATTTAACCAGTATAGTAGTTGGTTATCACTGCTTACTAATGTATGAATTTAAGAGTTTGTTCTTAGATGTTCTTGTCTAGTTTTAGCTAGAAGAATTGTGATACTGGGAGATTTAGAGTTGATTCTGTCTCACTAGGGTCCTTTTCCAACAGTTAAGCTTTTCTAAGATCCCTTAAGTTGAATGTCAAAGCATTGAAATTTAAAAGTCTTTCTCTGATCTTAGGCTTCAATTTGTGTCAAATCTTAAGTGTTTTCTATTATCTGAAGAGTTAGCCTCATTAGGATTTTGGTCATAGACGGTTAAGGCATGCCCCATCCCTAGATTTACTCCTAAGTGGTCACCTTGAAAGGTTTCCTTGTCATTCACTTTCATTCCTATCGTTCCATCCCATACTATCATCTTTAGAGATCCTCTGTTTTAGATGACTAGCCCATTTGAAAGCCTTGGATATTGAATCACAAGTAAACCCTTTTATGACCCCATTGCCCAATGGTCTCGAGTGCTCTTTGAATTGTCTCCCCATTGCCATAAATCCTCTTTGCTCACTTCTTTGTCTTACATTGAACCTTTCTTTCATGTTTCCCAACAACCAAACAAACAAACAAAACAACAACCCTTGTGCCTTACAACTAGCCTAATACCTTAAAAGTGGACTTCAAAGACATATATTTCTTTGCCTTTATAGAGAGATCCCTCTCTAGATCCAGGAGGGCTAGATCCTAAGATCCCAAAGTGGTTTGATGTTGTCTTATCATTTGGTATTGCAAAATATGCCAAATCATAGGAACCCAAAGGATTCATTGTTTAGAAGGATGATGGTATGGTGACAAAGGAATGCAACATGTAAAAATTATTGAATAATTTTCAAGAAAAGATAGGAAGCTTCCAAAGTAAGTCTATGAAAATAGGTATGTATATGTTTAATAGATTAAGTCATGTCATCATATAGTTGCAAACAACATGGGTGAATGCTCTACCTCATGAGCATGATTGAAGAAAAGAGATATATTCTCTTGGAAATATGCATGAAGGAATGGTTCACATATTAAAAAGATGAAATCAACATAATATGTCCTCATATGGAATATGAGGTGGTTGAAAAATATTAAGGAACTATGGATGAAAGTTCCTGGGGAGAAATATGTGAAGAAAAATATAAGAAATTATGAAAGATGCAACTATAGTCATGTAAGCAAAGATAAGAGAAAGTTCTCAAACATCTGATGACTAAAAGTATTGGCTAGGACATCTTCATGGAAAACGTAGGAAGACTCTGATGAAGTCTAACAAGAAAGGAGACCCTTGCCATTGAAAGCCTTGGATATGTGTTTATGAATGTGGAGGATTTTGATGTTACAAGCATATGTCATGATGAAAGGCCATCACAAGATATCACATGGTTCAGTAAGAACCACATCATCATCCACATCACAAATGCTTAATCTTGAAAATAGAAGAAGACTTCCTCCTGAAGAATGAGGAGGTGGCAGAGGAGGTAAACAAAATAAATATGGATGTGATGAAAATGATTAATATCCTTGTGCTTTTCATATCTAAGACACTAATACAAAAGTTAATATGAAGAACATTTCTCCATTTGTTCTTCTAAACATTCATGGTATGAGAACATAGGACCTATAAACTTTTATTTTTGGTTTTGAAGTACTTTGTAGAAGTTATGATTACTTACAAAATTCTCAAAAATTAAATTTTTTTCCTGCTACATTAAAATACAAAACTCTAAAATGGTTTATGGGATTAGGAACAAATTCTATGAGATCATGGTGTTGGTTCCCAGCTTGTTCCAACAACTAAGAGCAATCCAATAGCACATTCACTGAGGATATAAATACCCATGCTTTAGGTTTAAAGGGTTGTCCTCCCTTAACCTTAGGTGGTATTCCATGTTTTTGTTGTCACACTAAATAAGTTTTCAATAATATCAAATAGAATAAGGCAAGATTAATGAGAAAAAAATATTATTTTAGAATTGAGATTTAATAAAAGAAAGGTGGTAAGGATGATAATAACTGAAACTTATTAAAATAAAAATACCATTTTAAATCATATGATATCATGTACCTACATCACTTTAACCTGCAACAAGTCAATTAGAATATTTGTTTAATTATTTCTAAATAATATATATTGGAGAAAAAATAAATCAAATTTATGTGTGAAAGATTAAAAAATGTGATTAGGTCATATCATCCATAAAAAATCACATATGTTAGTAAAATAAAGTAAAGTGAAAACAAAATTGTAGAACAAATAAAGGAAATAAAATAAAAAGAACTAACATGTATTGATATTCAAATTAAATATGCAGGTCAATCATAGATAACATGTATCAATATGTCTCCAACATGTAACATATCATTCAAATCTGATTCAAAACCTTTAACTAACAAGAATTTAAAAGCATTAAATCAACTTATGTATGCAAGGCTCATTGTAAGGTCAAGACAAATCACCACTTGCATATTTTACCAGTAAATACAAACCTTAAATAAAGAGGAACACAGAGAGAGAAAAACAAAAAGAATTATGATAACATAAATAAATTCTCATAGTCACAATGTAAAGGCCACCATGGCAAGAACATTATGGCTTCAAAATAAGTTTCCATGTCCTAAGCCTACCATCCTCTAGTATATGCAAAAAAAATCCCCCTCTAATGAGCAATTACATTCTTTATATACATGTGGGAGTTCATTCCCCATTCAATTTTCCATAACTTCCCTAAATAAAATATTTATATTAATTAAATTTGTTGGACACCTTATCCTATATGGGTAGGTGTGGAAGCCGAATGGAAAAAAGGAGTCCAAGTGACCTTGGAATGTGGAATCCAAGAGTCACACCAATGTAATATAAATGTACATCTATGGTGAATAATAATATAACTCACACTTATCCTATATTTCTATGTGTGTGTTCTCCATTTACCATGTGTGTGTTTAACATGGTATTATAGCCATGATGAGTGGCCTTCTTCCTCATTGTGCGTTTATGTGTTAATGTGTTAATTTTTCTGCCCTGCCTTGAATAACGCTAGTCTTTGTGCTTGACAACATGCTGGTCTCTCCTCCTTCCTAACCATCTCTTAGATTCTTCACTCCTTTCTACACATTGTCATTCCTTCCATCCTGTGCATGCATTAGAGCTAAAATCAAGAATGAAAAATATGAATATGCTGCCCATAACATCCTTAATCTATTGGTAGTAACGCTCAGGCCTGCCTCTTTTCTACTTTGTCCCTCTTGCAACAATGTTACCTCAAACAATGGATGGAATACTCTCCACAATCGATTCCCTCATTCAGGAAGTGCACTCTCCCTCATTTATTCGATCCCTCAGTGAAACCCATACTCACACCACTGTTGCATTCATACTCTTCTTTTTTTCACCGAAATATTGTGTTGTTGATTGCTCTGGTGTTCTTGACCTCTCAGCATCGATCTCTCTCCCTCGACTTCACCTCATAGCCAACCATTCCTCTTCTTCTGTTGTAGAGTGATAGTTGACCAAGCCGTTGTCCCTCCAGATTCCTTGGCTCAGGCTCGACTGGTTATGTAGTTCGACTCTTTCGCATAGTCGACACCCCTGCGTTATACCAAGAAATTCCACATTCCAAGAATCGACGTCATCGTCTATACCTGCGCGAGCGTGAGCTTGAATTTCAGTATGTGAAGGGTAGAAAACGACATTGCAAGAACCGTTGGGGATGAATAATTTCTTGGGATTTATTTTCACAGATAAGATTTGTGGGATTTTCTTATATTCTTCAATAGATGATTTTAATACCAATAACGATAAAAGAGTGATGCTTTCCCATGAGATAATTCAGTTAGAAGAAATAGCCCGGTAGGAGAAGACACTATGGAATATGGAAAATAAAACCAGTACATGCTTTTGCTAGAGATGAAAGAAGCAGAAGTATGCCTTCTCCCATGAACTGCTTCTATAATTTTGTGCCTTCCCTCATCATTCGACAATGCCCACGGTCCATACAACTGCACTCTATTTGTAACTTGGAATCTACACTACCTCCTTTGCATGGAATCTATAGATTGAGACCTTTATGTTCTTCAACACTGTTCATACACATCGAGACAGTTGAAGCATAATTTTAGCATCCACACCACTGAAAGCTACTCCTGCAATTCATGGATGCTCCATTTTTAACACCAGAGAGAAAATAATGGTTGTTTGTCTATGTTTGAACTTGGCAACAATCAAAGGTTTGCGAAATGCCAATGGATTAAGTGCAGTAGTAAATTATTGGATAAAATACGAGAAACATGTACAAAAAAAAAATGATGAACCCAAAACATGATTGGGAATGCTTATAATGGTAATAATCGTCGAGTTCTTTAGGTTGGCCTCTTGGAATGTCGACATATTGAAGGAACATTAGAGCTAGAGCTGGAAGTCAACAATGTGATTTTCTTTTTGAACATGATTTTCATTTTGTTCATGGTTTCTCATTCCTAGAGGTCCATACATCACAACACTCCTCCACAGTCACTGCGCAACTCTCAGGTGATTGAGCTACCCATATTTCATCTTTGCAGTGTTGATATATTGCATTAAACTAAAGGTACTCTCAATTCCATTTACTCCGTGAACTTCAAATACTATAAGAGGCACCTAACAAATTTCAGAATCTTGGTACAATTTTCCCACATTCAAATTTTGGGAGTATTTTTTTAGTCCTTGAAGATCTCAGTTTTAGGTATTGTTTCTGTATATGATTTCTACAAGAATTATCCATTAAAAGAGAGATAATTTGGAACCTTTTTTTTGTAATGCTAAGTTAGTTTTGTTTTGGGTCCTCCATAATTTGAGTAGTAGAATTTGTCCTCTAGGAATTCCATAGTTGGAAATTCAAGAAATATTAAAAGGTGTATGAAGTCACTAATATTCTTTTGAAATTAAGTTGAAAGACATTGTAAACGGGTGCATTATTGGTTGAAGCCGACACCCTTCATTTCTTTAGCTTGAGTTGTTTGGAAAATGGCCAAAGTTTATGAAGTATTACAGTCCCTGGAAAATTTGATACAATATACTTCTAGTGAAACTATCAAAATTAGAAAAACCTCTCTTGTCGACATTAAATTATGTCTACAAAATTCACATGAAAAGATTGATTTTATGCAACTAGAATCTCAGCTCCAGCAAGAAGAATTAAAATAAAAGAGTCATCATTCTGAACCTGTTTATGTTCATAACATTGAAAATGACTCCCGTAAGCAGCAAGTAAATAATGTTGCAGTTGATTCACATTCAATTGCTATTTCAAAAGCAAATTTGTATGCAAAAGTAGATGTTCACACTTCACCTCCCAAGCTCATCATCAAACCTTGGGAAGAGCTTGTCCATAACAAGCACATAACATGTCTTGGATATGACAAGGAATTGTCCTTTCATATTCTAGAATACTCCAGGCCCATTCAATTTTAGAGTGTCAGATTTCTTCATGACAATTCACCTTTATT
>JAXQQM020057919.1:0-108686 GCA_034641835.2 Pinus albicaulis | reverse complement strand
TTGTTGGGTATGTGTTATATTCTTTCCACGACTAAGCACGCGCGAAAATTTTTGGTCCTTAATTTTCGGCAGGTAGTCCGCGCCCATGGTTTTGTGCATGGTTTTGTACATGGTATTGGGGTACGATGGTTTTCGGCCCCTGGTATTTTTGTAGATCCGGTCAAGGGAACTACGGTTATGTTCTAATCCAGGGTTTATGGATTTGGTTTTATGTATGCTTTGGCATGTATATATATGTGTGTTGTAACACTAAAAGGAATATAATGAAAAATCAAGTTGGTTGTCCCGATTTGGGATCCAGGGGAAAATCTCTGTGTTTATCTATTTTATGTTTTATGTTCTGGCTATTGTTTATTTTCTGTTATAAGATTCATGTGTAGATAATTTTTGTTCAGGGTTAAAACCTACATTTGGTATCAAAGCTATTTCGGCTTCAAGGGGACGGCTTTGCTGCTGAGGGTTTTTTAGTTCGGGCCTGAGGTAGACCCTGTTCAGTGGGAGATCTGCGGGATCGATTCTTGCGGTGAGAGAAGATGGCGAGTGGTGGAAAGATAGAGATCGAGAAATTTAATGGTCAAAGTTTTGAGTTGTGGAAGCTCAAGATGGAGGATCTGCTGGTGGATAAAGATCAGTGGATCACGGTAGATCCAGGTACTAAGCCAACAGGAATGTCAGATGAAGACTGGAAGAAACTGGATCGGAAGGCTAAAATCACAATACGGTTGTGTGTCTCAGATTCAGTATTGTTGAATGTATCTGGGGAAGCTACGACGAAGACCTTGTGGGAAAAGCTAGGGACTTTGTACCAATCTAAGTCTCTGGTGAATAAATTGTTCCTGCGGAAAAAGCTGTATAACCTGAGGATGAAGGATGGAGACTCGGTGACAGAGCATCTGAACGCCTTCAATACTGTGGTAAGTCAGTTGTCATATGTTGATATTAAAATCTCAGATGAAGATAAGTGCATTAGTTTGTTGTGTTCTCTACCAGATTTGTGGGACAGTCTGGTTATTGCAATAGGTAACAATACAACTACCTTGAATTTTGATGACATTGTCTCAGCCTTGCTGTCGGAGGAAATGAGACGGAGAAATATGGAGGGTCAGAATGGAGATGCCTTATCTGTACGAGGAAGGTCCCAGAACAGAAACAAGAATAAGGTTTCGAGTGGGAGATCTAAATCTCCTGGAAAGTTTGTAAAGGTGTGCTGGAAATGCGGAAAGGAAGGGAACTACAAAAAATACTGTAGATCTAAAGCTCCTGAGAAAGGAAAGGGATTTGATGATGCTCCTTCTGCAGAGGATAAAACCACCTCGGATGAAGGTGGGGATGTGTATTTGGCTTCTTCTTCAAATACATATGTAGATCATGAGTCATGGTTGATTGACTCAGGTGCATCCTTTCACTTCACTCCCCATAGGGAGTGGTTCTGCGAGTATGAGAAATATGATGGTGGTGATGTCTTCCTAGGAGATGATAGGAAGGCCAGAATCATCGGACGTGGAAAGGTCAAGCTGAAGCTGCAAGGTGGAAGGATTAGAACACTTCCTGGTGTTCTGCATATTCCTGCATTGGCTAGAAATCTGATTTCTGTAAGCAAGATGGATGATGCAGGTGTAAAAACAGTGTTCGAGAAAGATGCCTGCAAGATGGTTCGGGGAACACTGGTATTAATGCGGGGAGTTTGGATTGGAACTATGTACAAGCTACAAGGTAGCACTGTTATTGATGGGTGTAACAGTTCTGTGGTTCTTGAAAGAGGAGCAGAAAGCCTAGCTGTCTCTGGAGAAAAGACCATGCTATGGCATCAAAGGCTTGGACATATTGAAGAAAAGGGCCTTCAAATATTGCATAGAAATGGTATGGTAGAAGGTCTGTCTAATTGTTCTCCGGATTTCGATTTCTGTGAACATTGTGTATATGGGAAGCAGAATCGGGTGAGTTTTCCTTCTGGTGCTAAGAGGGCAAACAAGATATTAGAACTTGTGCACAGTGATGTGTTTGGACCTGTGTCAGTTCCATCACTGGGAAAGTCTGTGTACTATGTTTCATTCATAGATGACTTCTCAAGGAATACATGAATAT
Organism: Pinus albicaulis; assembly: GCA_034641835.2. NCBI lineage: Eukaryota > Viridiplantae > Streptophyta > Pinopsida > Pinales > Pinaceae > Pinus > Pinus albicaulis. The sequence continues at coordinate 106,601 of JAXQQM020057919.1, read as the reverse complement.
ATTTCTTGAGGAAGAAATCTGAAGTCTTTGACAAATTTAAAGAATTTAAGGCTCTGGTGGAAAACCAGACAGAGAAGAAGATAAAGGCGCTGAGGACAGATAATGGTGGGGAGTTCTGTAAGAAGGAATTTGAAGAGTTCTGTAAGAAGTGTGGTATAGCACGGCAGAAGACTACTCCATACACACCTCAGCAAAATGGAGTTGCAGAAAGAATGAATAGAACATTGATGGAAAAGGCAAGAAGCATGCTCAGTGGTACCAGGTTAGGAAAAGAATTCTGGGCAGAGGCAGTGGAGACTGCATGTTACTTAGTTAACAGATCACCTTCATCAGCGTTGGAGGATAAGACCCCACATGAGGTATGGACTGGTAAGAAACCCTCTATTTCATATATAAGGGTATTTGGATGTGTTGCATATGTACATGTTCCAAAGGAGAAAAGGACCAGGTTGGATAATAAATCTGAAAGGTGCATCTTTATTGGGTATAAGGATGGTTTAAAGGGTTACAAGCTTTGGAACCCAGAAACAAGGAAGGTTGTGTACAGCCGAGATGTGGTGTTTAGAGAAGTGAAAGATGTTGTTAAACATGAAGTCCTACCAAAGGAACCTGAGAAGATAGAGTTTGAGCTAAAGGAGGATGAATCAGACTCTACAACAGAAGAAGACTCAGAAGATGAAGAGCCACAAACTCCAACTTTGAGAAGATCAGTTCGGGAAAGAAGGCAAACAGAAAGGTATAGTCCATCTGCTTTCTGTTCAGGTTTTTCCTTAACTATAACTAATGATGAACCCAGAACTATGAGGGAGGCAGTAGATTCAGAGGATGGAAAACTCTGGAAGGAGGCCATGGTTGATGAAATGGCATCCTTGCACAAAAACGATGCATGGGATTTGGTGGAGTTGCCGGCTGGAAGGAAGCCCATTGGGAGCAAATGGGTGTTTAAGAAGAATATGAATGTAGAAGGCAAGGTGGAGAAATACAAAGCTCGGTTGGTAGCGAAAGGTTATTCCCAGGTGCCGGGAATTGATTTTGGTGATATTTTTTCTCCTGTTGCCAAAGTTACTTCTATTAAATTACTTTTATCTGTTGCTGCTGCATTTGATTTTGAGATAGAACAGATGGATGTGAAGACAAAATTTCTTCACGGGGATCTAGAAGAGGAGATCTACATGAAGCAACCTGAAGGCTTTATGGTGAAGGGTAAGAAAGAACTAGTATGTAGGTTGAAGAAGTCTCTGTATGGGTTAAAACAGTCACCAAGGATGTGGTATCAGAAATTTGATACCTATATACGGGGACTTGGATTCACTAGAAGCAAGGAGGATCACTGTGTTTATTTTAAATTAATTGGTGACCGTGTTATTTATTTGGTCTTGTATGTGGATGATATGTTGTTGATTGAAAATGACAAAGAAATTATCCAAGATTTGAAGACCCAACTGTTCTCCAAATTCGACATGAAGGATCTTGGTGCTGCAAACTATATTTTGGGCATGGAAATTAAGAGAGATCTGGCAAAGAGGAAGCTCTGGTTAAACCAGAGGAAGTATGTCGAGACTATATTGCAGAGGTTCAATATGCAGGATAGTAAACCGGTGAATGTTCCTATTCCTGTAGGTGTAAAGCTGTCTGTTGAACAGTGTCCCAAGACACAAGAAGAAGAGGAGTATATGTCCCGTGTTCCATATGCAAGTGCAGTGGGTAGCCTAATGTATGCAATGGTCTGTACTAGACCAAACATTGCACATGTAGTGGGAGTGTTGAGAAGGTTTATGTCAAACCCAGGGAAGGAGCATTGGACAGTAGTGAAGCGGGTTTTCAGATATTTACGTGGCACTAGTGGTTATGGCTTGTGCTACTAGGGAAGACTAGGATTGGAAAGAATGTTGGACATTCGTGGTTTTGTTGATGCAGACTGGGTTGGATATATGGACCAAAGAAGATCTACAAGTGGGTATGTGTTTAGCCTATTTGGACGCGCAGTCAGTTGGATGAGTAAAAGACAGTTTGTAGTGGCTCTTTCAACTACAGAGGAAGAATACATAGCAGCCACTCATGCAAGCAAGGAAGCAGTTTGGTTGCAGAGATTGTGTTCAAGTATGGGGTTGGTGCAGCAAGCTATAAGGATAGACTGTGATAGCCAAAGTGCAATTTTCTTGGCTAAGAACCCTGCTTATCATTCAAAGACAAAGCACATCGATGTTCAATATCACTTTGTGAGATATATGGTTGAAGCTAAAAGGGTATTGCTGGTAAAGGTGGACACTTTGAAGAATGTTGCAGATGCATTGACAAAGTCTGTGAGCACTCAGAAGTTATCTTGGTGTAGAGAAACAATATGGGTGTTAAAGAATTAGGCCAATTACTAAGCCCTCCTGTGCTCCCCCATGGAAAGAAAACAACAAGTGGGAGAATTTTGGGTATGTGTTATACTCTTTCCATGACTAAGCACGCGCGGGGGGGCGATAGCCCCCCCTGTCGGGGTTCGGGACAGTGCCCCGGCGAAAATTTTTCGTCCTTAATTTCCGGCGGGTAGTCCGCGTCCATGGTTTTGTGCATGGTTTTGCACATGGTATTGGGGTACGATGGTTTTCGGCCCCTGGTATTTTTGTAGATCTGGTCAAGGGAACTACGATTATGTTCTAATCCAGGGTTTATGGATTGGGGCTTATGTATGCTTCGGCATGTATATATATCTGTGTTGTAACACTAAAAGGAATATAATGAAAAATCAAGCTGGTCGTCCCGATTTGGGATCCAGGGGAAAATCTCTGTGTTTATCTGTTTTATGTTTTATGCTCTCGCTATTGTTTATTTTCTGTTATAAGATTCGTGTCTAGATAATTTCTGTTCAGGGTTAAAACCTACATTTCCAAAGAATATTCTTTCATACATGGATGCTAAGATCACTTCAATATTCTGGAAATATTTATTTGCACGTTTGGGTACAAATTTGGCCTTCACCACAACTTATCATCTAGAGGAAGATGTACACAGAGAGGGGGTCAATAGGATATTAGAGGATATGTTGAGGATATATGTGACACGTAAACAAAAGATATGGGAGGAGTACCTTGCATTGGTTGAGTTTTCTTATAATAACTGGTATTAGGAGTCGTTGAGGATGAGTCCGTTTTTAGGCACTTTATGGGTGAATTTGTAATACTCCTATCAGTTGGAGTGGTCTAGTTAACACGGTGTTGATTGGAACAGAAATGTTGGAAGAAATGGAATAGGAAATGAAGGTAAGCAAGAATGTGTCTATTTGTCCTCTTCTAAATGTCCTTGAGTCGCTCGAACACCTGACATATTGGTTATGGATTCAAGCTCAACTTCTGATGCTTATGCCTCTTCAATCAACTCAGCTTCTTGTACAAATTGTGCCTCTTCAATCTCACTTGAGGTCCCTTAGGTGAAGCTATGAGTGGAATTTTGGATAAATATTATGCTCTTTCAGCTCTCCTTCTTATGGTCCTAATCTCAAGACTTGAAACCAACAATTTCCCTTCACCTTTCTGCAAATTTAACCCTGTCAGTATCACAAATTTGCGACCATTAACTTGCACAAAAAAATCAAGAAACTATCAAGCAACTAACCTTAGTAACCTTTTTCTCTTCAACCTAAGCTCTAATACCAACTTGATCTAAATTTGAATGTTAGTTATTTCTGTGCTAATTTAAATTTCAGATATAAAACTTATTCGTTCTTATGCTTCATGTGCAGGTTCCCTTGTTTCTTATGTGTGTCAAAGAGGTAATTAAAACTAAATTTTATGAGTGTTTTTTAAAGCATAAAGCATGAATTTAAATGGTTGAATAGCAGCAACATAAAAAATAGCAAACCATAACAAATGGTCCATTAAAACAATGTTTTGATGAAGGATTTCACCTAACCTTGGCTACATCTCTGTAGGTTTTAACCCTGAACAGAAATTATCTACACATGAATCTTATAACAGAAAATAAACAATAGCGAGAGCATAAAACATAAAACAGATCAACATAGAGATTTTCCCCTGGATCCCAAATCGGGACGACCAGCTTGATTTTTCATTATATTCCTTTTAGTGTTACAACACACATATATATACATGTCGAAGCATACATAAACCCCAACTATAAAACCCTAGATTTAGAAACAGCACCGTAGTTCCCTTGACCGGATCTACAAAAATACCAGGGGCCGAAAACCATCGTACCCCAAAACCATGTGCAAAACCATGCACAAAACCATGGACGCAGACTACCCACCGGAAATTAAGGACCAAAAATTTTCGCGCATGCTTAGTCATGGAAAGAATATAACACATACCCAACATTCTCCCACTTGTTGTTTTCTTTCCACGGGGGGCCACAGGAGGGCTTAGTCATTGGCCCAATTCTTCAACACCCATTGTTTCTCTACAACAAGAGAACTTCTAAGTGCTCATAGAATTTTTCAATGCATCTGCAACATTCTTCAAAGTGTCCACCTTTACCAGCAACACCCTTTTAGCCTCAACCATATCTCTAACAAAGTGATATTGAACATCAATTTGCTTTGTCTTTGAATGATAAGCAGGGTTCTTAGCCAAGAAAATTGCACTTTGGCTATCATAGTCTATCCTTATAGCTTTCTATACCAACCCCATACTTGAACACAATCTCTGCAACCAAACTGCTTCCTTGCTTGCATGAGTGGCTGCTATGTATTCTGCCTCTGTAGTTGAAAGCGCCACTACAGACTGTCTTTTACTCATCCAACTGACTGCACCTCCAAACAGGCTAAACACATACCCACTTGTAGATCTTCTTTGGTCCAGATCTCCAGCCCAGTCTGCATCAACAAAACCATGAATGTCCAACATTCTTTCCAATCTTGGTCTTCCCTAGTAGCACAAGCCATAATTGCTAGTGCCACGTAAATATCTGAAAACCCGCTTCACTGTTGTCCAATGCTCCTTCCCTGGGTTTGACATAAACCTGCTCAATACTCCCACTGCATGTGCAATGTCTGGTCTAGTACAGACCATTGCATACATCAAACTACCCACTGCACTTGCATATGGAACACGGGACATATCCTCCTCTTCTTCTTGTGTCTTGGGACACTGTTCAGCAGACAGCTTTACACCTACAGGAATAGGAACATTCACCGGTTTACTATCCTGCATATTGAACCTCCGCAATATAGTCTCGACATACTTCCTCTGGTTTAACCAGAGCTTCCTCTTTGCCCGATCTCTCTTAATTTCCATGCCCAAAATATAGTTTGCAGCACCAAGATCCTTCATGTCGAATTTGGAGAACAAATGGGTCTTCAAATCTTGGATAATTTCTTTGTCATTTCCAATCAACAACATATCATCCACATACAAGACCAAATAAATAACACGGTCAACAATTAATTTAAAATAAACACAGTGATCCTCCTTGCTTCTGGTGAAGCCAAGTCCCCGTATATAGGTATCAAATTTCTGATACCACATCCTTGGTGACTGTTTTAACCCATACAGAGACTTCTTCAACCTGCATACTAGTTCTTTCTTACCTTTCACCATAAAGCCTTCAGGTTGCTTCATGTAGATCTCCTCTTCTAGATCCCCGTGAAGAAATGTTGTCTTCACATCCATCTGTTCTATCTCAAAATCAAATGCTGCAGCAGCAGATAAAAGTAATCTAATAGAAGTAACCTTGGCAACAGGAGAAAAAATATCACTAAAATCAATTCCTGCACTGGAATAACTTTCGCTACCAAACCGAGCTTTGTATTTCTCCACCTTGCTCTCTACATTCATCTTTCCTTTAAACACTCCATTTTCTCCCAATGGCTTCCTTTCCACCGGTAACTCACCAACCTATGACCATTTTTTTAAAGTAGGATGCCATTTCATCAACCATGGCCTGCAGTTTTCCATCCTCTGAATCTACTGCCTCCCTGATAGTTCTGGGTTCATCATCAGTTATAGTTAAGGCAAAACCTGAACAGAAAGCATATGGACTATACCTTTCTGGTTGCCTTCTTTCTCGAACTGATCTTCTTAAAGCTGGAGCTTGTGGCTCTTCATCTTCTGAGTCTTCTTCTGTTGTAGAGTCTAATTCATCCTCCTTTAACTCAAAATATATCTTCTCAGATTCTTTTGGTAGGACTTCATGTTTAACAACATCTTTCCCTTCTCTAAACACCACATCTCGGCTGTACACAACCTTCCTTGTTTCTGGGTTCCAAAGCTTGTAACCCTTTAAACCATACATATACCCAATGAAGATGCACCTTTCAGATTTATTATCCAACTTGGTCCTTTTCTCCTTTGGAACATGTACATATGCATAACATCCAAATACCCTTAGATGTGAAAGAGAAGGTTTCTTACCAGTCCATACCTCATGTTGGGTCTTATCCTCCAACACTGATGAAGGTGATCTGTTAACCAGATAGCATGCAGTCTCCACTGCCTCTGCCCAGAATTCTTGTCCTAACCCTATGCAGTATTCACCGAGTACGTTTCTCATTTTCCACGTTGTTTTGTTCATTCTTTCTGCAACTCAATTTTGCTGCGGTGTGTATGGAGTAGTCTTCTGTCGTGCTATACCACACTTCTTACAGAACTCTTCAAATTCCTTCTTGCAGAACTCCCCACCATTATCTGTCCTTAGCACCTTTATTTTCTTCTCTGTCTGGTTTTCCACCAGAGCCTTAAATTCTTTAAATTTGTCAAAGACTTCAGATTTCTTCCTCAAGAAATATATCCATGTATTCCTTGAGAAGTCATCTATGAATGAAACATAGTACACAGACTTTCCCAGTGATGGAACTGACACAGGTCCAAACACATCACTGTGCACAAGCTCTAATATCTTGTTCGCCCTCTTAGCACCAAAAGGAAAACTCACCCGATTCTGCTTCCCATATACACAATGTTCACAGAAATCGAAATCCAGAGAGAAATTAGATATACCTTCTACCATACCATTTCTATGCAGTATCTGAAGGCCCTTCTCTCCAATATGTCCAAGCCTTTGATGCCATAGCATGGTCTTTTCTCCAGACACAACTAGGCTTTCCGTCCCACTTTCAGGAACCACAGAACTGTTACACCCATCAATAAATGTGCTACCTTGTAGCTTGTACAGAGTTCCAGTCCGAACTCCCCGCATTAATACCAGTGCTCCCCGAACCATCTTGCAGGCATCTTTCTCGAACACTGTTTTTACACTTGCATCATCCATCTTGCTTACAGAAATCAGATTTCTGGCCAATGCAGGAATATGCAGAACACCAGGAAGTGTTCTAATCCTTCCACCTTGCAGCTTCAGCTTGACCTTTCCACGTCCGACGATTCTGGCCTTCCTATCATCCCCTAGAAAGACATCACCACCATCATATTTCTCATACTCGCAGAACCACTCCCTATGGGGAGTGAAGTGAAAGGATGCACCTGAGTCAATCAACCATGACTCATGATCTACATGTGTATTTGAAGAAGAAGCCAAATACACATCCCCACCTTCATCCGAGGTGGTTTTGGCCTCTGCAGAAGGAGCTTCATCAGATCCCTTTCCTTTCTCAGGAGCTTTAGATCTGCATTCCTTTTTGTAGTGCCCTTCCTTTCCGCATTTCCAGCACACCTTTACAAACTTTCCAGGAGATTTAGATCTCCCTATAGATTTAGATCTCCCACTCGAAACCTTATTCTTGTTTCTGTTCTGGGACCTTCCTCGTACAGATAAGGCATCTCCATTCTGACCCTCCATATTTCTTCGTCTCATTTCCTCCGACAGCAAGGCTGAGACAATATCATCAAAGTTCAAGGTAGTTGTATTGCTACCTATTGCAATAACCAGACTGTCCCACGAGTCTGGTAGAGAGCACAACAAACTGATGCACTTATCTTCATCTGAGATTTTAATATCAACAGATGACAGCTGACTTACCACAGTATTGAAGGTGTTCAGATGCTCTGTCACCGAATCTCCATCCTTCATCCTCAGGTTATACAGCTTTTTCTGCAGGAACAACTTATTCACCAGAGACTTAGATTGGTACAAAGTCCCTAGCTTTTCCCACAAGGTCTTCGCCGTAGCTTCCCTAGATACATTCAACAATACTGAATTTGAGACACACAACCATATTTTTCTTTTAGCCTTCCGATCTAGTTTCTTCCAGTCTTCATCTGACATTCCTGTTGGCTTAGTACCTGGATCTACCACAATCCACTGATCTTTATCCACCAGAAGATCCTCCATCTTGATCTTCCACAACTCAAAACTCTGACCATTAAATTTCTCGATCTCTATCTTTCCGCCGCTTGCCATCTTCTCTCACCGCAAGAATCAATCACGCAGATCTCCCACTGAACAGGGTCTACCTCAGGCCCGAACTAAAAAACCCTCAGCAATAAAGGCGTCCCCTTGAAGCCGAAACAACTCTGATACCAAATGTAGGTTTCAACCCTGAACATAAATTATCTACACACGAATCTTATAACATAAAATAAACAATAGCGAGAGCATAAAACATAAACATAAAACGCATCAAACACGTATATTTTCCCCGGGAACCAACCGAGACTACCAAAATTAGATTTTTCATTATAATTCTTTGCACATAAACACATATATATACATGTCGAAGCATACATAAACCCCAATCCATTAACCCTGGATTAGAACATAACCGTAGTTCCCTTGACTGGATCTACAAAAATACCAGGGGCCGAAAACCATCGTACCCCAAAACCATGTGCAAAACCATGCACAAAACCATGGACGCGGACTACCCACCAGAAATTAAGGACCAACGAATATAACACATACCCAACAATCTCCTTGGTCTAGCTCCATAGCTTGGGCCTCTGTATTAGCTCAATTGTGCTAAAAATACTGTTTACATGCATCAAATGCTCTTAGAACCCATTCTAATGATTTTAAAATGTAGAAATATCTTAGAAATGTCTATTTATTTACTCATTTTGGTTACAAGATGCTCTAGGTATGCCCTTCCCTCCTTGTGGCCCTAGGCTTCAAAAATCTTCAAGGCAACAAAAAACTCTGTATATGACCTCTTTTTCCTCTACAACCTATTCCACTGGATCCAAAACATAAAAATATACCAAGAATTACTCTTTCTGAGCTCAATTTGGTCGAAAATTCCCTCAGTTATGGAAAAAACAAATTCTTGTGCAATTTTGCCTCCAAATTAACTCCGACTAAATCTAGAATTGTCCACCAAAAATGGTGCTCCACCAAATCCACCACCAAGTTAAATGAATCATTATCTTAAGGATAAGTGTTCTTTAACTTGTTAATTAATTTCTTCTTAGTGCTAATTTCACTTAGGATCTCCAGCCTCTGCACAATCATGGGTATTGGTCACATGGTGAGAGGTTGGCCCCTTCGTTCCAAACATTGGAGCACATGCACATTCAAATAGAAGTTGAGTGAATTGGTTTACAAGGCACATGGTTCAGGCATATTTGTGAAGGCGCTGCGGTAGTTTGGGGGAGGTTGTGGGGTTAAGCCCCAACCTTGCCCCTCCATATGTTTTTTCCACATCAATTAAGAACTTGAAACTTAATAACCAACGAATTTTAATCCACCATGTTTGAATGGAATTTAATGTATAAGATAACCCATATTAAATTCAAAGCTTATGTTTAATATATGCCATCGCATATTAAAATGAAACCATGCCACGTATTACATATGAAAACGGACTTTAATATACTCCCAATGCACATTATCATGTATGGTTTGTAATTGTAATGCCAATGTTTAAAAATAATTTAGAATTTGGATTTGGCTAATATGTGGTTATAATATGTTAATTTAAAATTAATTAGGGTTTATAATGGGTTCCACCCAAGGATCAGATGGCCCTTTTGATGGGGCAGTTTTGCCCAAGTTTACTATAGGAATGTGGGAACCACCAAAGGTGGACAGTCAAGGAGGGAACCTCCTATAAGAAAGAGGAGGGATTCTAGGGAGGATAAGAAGATAAGAGGATCCTAGGGATCAAATGGTGAAGGAAAGGTAAAGTCATGTCAAGGAGGGTTCAAGGAAGGTTCAAGGAAGACGGGCACCACCAAAGGATCCTTGGGATCCAATGAGGAAGGTAAGGTTGTAAGGTTTGTTCTCTTGGGAGACCACTGAACCTTTATAGTACACCAAAGGGAAAAAACCTTACAACCTTACCTTCCTCATTGGATCACAAGGATCCTTTGGTGGTGCCCACCTTCCTTGAACTTTCCTTGACTTGAATTGACCTTTCCTTCATCATTGGATCCCTAGGATCCTCTTATCCTCCCTAGAATCCCTCTCCTTCTTATAGGAGGTTCCCTCCTTCAATGTCCACCTTTGGTGGTTCCCACCTTCTTGTAGTAAACTTTTGGCAAAACAACCCAAAACTTTAATAACCAACAAATTTTAATCCACCATGTTTGAACAGACTTTAATGTATGCCCTAACCCATATGACATTCGAACCTTGTGTTTAATATATGCCATCACATATTAAAATGAAACCATGCCACGTATTACATATGACAACAGACTTTAATATATTCCTAACGCACATTATCATGTATGGTTTGTAATTGTAATGCCAATGTTTAAAAATAATTTCGAATTTGGATTTGGTTAATATGTGGTTATAATATGTTAATTTAAAATTAATTAAGCTTTAATTAAATAATTAATATAATTAATATATATATATATATATATATATATTAATATGTAATATAATATACAATTACAAATCCCCCGAATGCGGGTGCTTGATCGCAGGCGGGAGATGGCAGGCCCAACGTGTGCCACATGGACTAGCCACATGGCCATGCACGGGACCTGTCCAACAGCATTTAAACTAGCTAGTTGCTTGCCTCAGACCACCTTAATTTCTCTCAGACTTCAAGATTGTCCAACTCGCCACCCTGAATTCTCATTAATGGCTCCGCGTCCTTCATCTCTATCATTATCCTCTTGCAACATTTTCCTTTCTGTAGTCTTGGAGTCAAGAATTCGCTTGCACATAGAGAGGAATTGTGACCTCCATTGTTGTCTCTCTCTCACCCCTTCACTCACTCAGACCTGCTGTCACACCAAATTGCATTACTACCTCCATCGTTGCCTCTTGCTCGCTCCTTCACTTCAGTGCATTGACCCTTGTGCTCACTCTACCTCCTTGCGTTCACTCGATAGCCTCCCCAATGCCTCTTCCTGCTCCGATATGCTGAGGAGGAATCAAATGTGTTTTCGCCGAGGTAGAGGAAGGGGTCAGTCCTCTCGACCCCCCATTTCAATCCATTCTGACACCCACTCCCTACCACTTGAAGAAAATTTTGCTCAGTTCCACTATGAATGTTCTATGGATAGACCCCATATCACACACACAATCACCGTCATCTTCCAGGAAGCGCCTTCAAGTTCTGCGAGGAGAGGTTTTAGAAAGCGACCAAAGAAATCCACAATCTCTCTAGCGCCTCCATAACTCTCACATAAATCCTAAGCTTTTCCTGTCAAGCCTGAAACTCACTCTTCCAGCAGTGAAGGCAGTGATAGTGGGAGTCCAGAATGGTCAAGTGATGAAAGAAGAAAGGGTAGCGCTAGTCTGGTTCACACCACTACTACGCCAGAACCTACCACCCATCATTCGAAGAAAGTTGATGACACATCAGAAGAGTACATGTGTCTCATATTTGAGGAGCCATTTTCATAGCATCACGACACCTAGCATGATATTCTGCCACATAAATGAGAGGTTTTTTCTCTCAGTCTTGTTTAATTTCTCTGAGTATATGTATTTCCTAAACAATTTGTCAAATTATCAGTCATTTTTGGACAATGCTGGTTTCCCCATTGAAGGCAATGATTTTTTGACTGGTTTCCCCATCTGGGGCAGTGAGGTTTTTGTCTTTGACCAATACTACCTCTGAAATTAGCTAGCATAGAAATTGCGGAGGCACGTTTCGCCCTATATACTATGTTTTATTAATATAATTACTCAAATTTAGAGAAAAAAAAATATATGATTAAAAATCATATAAAATTAATTAAAAATAAATAAATAATTTCCAGCACAAAAGTCCATAAACCCAAATTCAACCCTTGGAGGTCATTAGACAAATTTTACCTTCAAAAACCAAACTGGCGAATCCTGCAGTGAAATTTGTCACAGTCCCATTGGACAAAAACTGAAGAATATTCCTTGAGTGTTGACTGGGCTGCCATGTCATCAACCTGTACTTGTTCTGCAAAGGTTCTAAACGGCGATCAATGGACCATAACTCCTTTATCCAAACTTGGCTTTCAATAAAACAAGTTATATTGGATTCCTTGTGATGGGTTGGTCGCTTTCATTCTTGTTTCATTCAATTGTGAGCACTTTCATTTTTGAGCTAAAATATTGAGCCTATGATCACAACCTCATTTCCAAGAAATATTTCAAGAAATAAAAAATTTAATATCGACATTATCAAGGAAGACAATAAGATCCATATCAACATTATCAAGGAAGAAGATGGAATACTTATTAATATTCACGAAATATGGAATCACTAAATAAGTATTCAATAGGATTTTATGGAAGGCCAACAACTAGTACAAATTGGGGAATTTACAATACCTACACATAGAATAAAAGGGAAGAATATTACGCAACAACCAACCATAAAAGATTAAGATTCAAAGGAATTGAGCTTTTATGGATGGATAATCTTCGATGGTGAGAAGAATGTAGGAATATAAGGAGTCCTATTATTTGGTTTTATCAATTATATCACCCTTAACTCAGAACTGCAATGTTTTGAGGATTTTTTTTTCAAATGACGGTATGATATTATGGCCCCAAGAGGGATCTATATTAGGTTAAATGCATATGATATTACTCCACTCAGGGGTATATATGGGGATGAATGTACATGTAATATGTAATAGGGTCAACCTACTAATGGAGGGGGCACATTGAAAACATTTGAATAGTTATGGGAAACATGAGAGACTCTCCTATTCTTTAAGGATATATTGCATAACTGGTCCTATTATATATTATTATTAGAGCTTTTCTCCATGCTCACATTATTATACATGGTATGTACATGTGTTATATATATATATATATATATATATATATGGATCATAACATTTAATGAATAATGAATTTATGTACATCAAACATGAAATTAAATATATTGGAAGTGAATGACAAAAACAAACATTTTTATAGGAATCACAAGTTTTTCATGAGATGAATTTGAGGTAATGACAAGAATATAGTTAGAAATTTTAAATGAAGAAAAAGAATGAAATTTAAAGGAATACATTTAGCATAATTAAATTGATGTGCATTCCTAAAATTGCACACATCTTTTTTAATCATACTCCATTTAAAAATTATTAAAATATACAATTCCACTTTACTTGAGCTTTTACAAAAGATAATCTGCAACATAAGAAGAATTCTTCAAGACACAAAAGACTATTTTCATATACCAATTATAGTTAATGCATTCAAATCTAACATTCTTACAAAAAACCTACAATGATGACCATAATCCCTCCCTATATATAATTATGTGATGCTCTCAGGCCTCATCCTTGTATCATTATTTAAGACCCAAGGCCTTTGTTCACCACCATTTGTTGTGTATAATTCCTTCCCATGGAACCAATATCTAACTTAGACACCAAATGTTTTACAAAAACACTGAGTGGTAGTAATAAGACTTGGTCATGCGAATTAAAGATTTTTTTAGGATCCAAAGTTATCATTTTTATTTTCTTACTTTTATAACAATATTAAATATTGAAAACTCTTCTTAGATTGAAAAACATATTAATTTCCTTATATTTTTAATTAAATGTTTATTATATTATATGACTTTTCATATATATATATATTTGATTAATTTTAATTAAAAATCATAAAACACTAATTTCATTCTTAATATTTTATCCATAAAATATTTAGCTTTTATTGATAAATAAAATATAACACAAAAATAAATAATTCAAAATATAAGACTAAATTACATTTTAATAATTATAAAAGAATCTCTTCCCTATAGATATATTTAAGTGGACTTTTTATTAAAATACTTTTATATATTTTTAAAAACATCAAAATAATACTAAAACCAAAAACACGTGAAATTAAACATTAGGCCTCCGTTCAAATTGATTGAAGATGCCCCCTGAAATGATTGTTAGAATTTCTAAAATATTCCAAACAATGAGAGGAAATAAAATTTCCCCACCTTCAACACAGAGATTCAATTAGAATTCTGGATAAAGATGCATAAAAAACTTTATTTCATTAAATTTGAGAAACTATTACAAAATTTCCATACAAATGTTGTTCTGGCTTTTCAAAAAAAAAAATCAGCTGCTCCACACACAACATTTAAAATCTTCTCTGTGTCTTTTTCAGAAAACGCACAACAACTTCTAGTTTTTCTGCCTTCGGGCATAACCAAAAATTACACTCTCTTTTTTTACAAAACAGAGTTACACACAGTCACTGCAATTTCTTTTCAGCCTTCAAGCTCACAAAAAAAATACAATGCACAGTCTATATGTCAAAAAAAAATACACAATAGCCTTCTATGGCTGCGGGCCTTTTTTTTTAAACATAACATGAAAAAAAAAATATTAAAAAAATAAACTAAACTTATATATATTATAAACATCGAAAATGTTTATGGTTATATATATTACAACATGCCGAGTATGATAAAACATTAAGACTTTGTCTTAAGTCTAAAATAATATTTTCACCGTGAGTAAAAAAAATTAAACTTTTAACCGAATGTCTTCATCGTGTTTAAAAAAAAAAAAAAAAATTAAACTTCATTTGATAATCTATCGCATCCATTTATGAAATGGATGACTTGTGCAATAGGCTCCATTTTATGCGGCTCACCCAATGCGATGGATGACTTAATACCCTGCGCATGCGATATGCGATATCACATCGCAGATGAAACAACAAAACTTGTGGTGGTGCAGAAAAAAATAATGTGATGTTGCGAAATTGCGATGTTGCGATGAGGTTCTGCATTCTATGGTTGGTGTTGTTTAATGGCATAGATGGTGAAATTTTAAATGATGGTTGGTGCAGTGTTTGAATTGCAAGGATGGAGAGTTGCGCACACCAAAACAAGCCTACGACCATTAACAAAAATAAGCTTGCAGGCTCAATAAAATCTGAAAATCATTGTTGGGTTGCGTGCCAAACTGAATTTACTGTTACCGCTGTCCTTCTACAAAATGTGAAGTTTGAATTAAATTTCAATACTCCCCCTTAATTTCAACTTCTGGGTTTTCTTCCATACCCAAACACTTTCTCAAATAATAAAAAATTTTCTGCCTCAATGGTTTTGTTAAAATATCTACAAACTGCTCCTCTGTTTTACAATGCTTGAGAACAATTTCACCATTGTTCACTAGCTCCCTGATGTAGTGATACTTGGCATCAATGTGTTTCGTTCTCTTATGAAATACTAAATTCTTTGACAATGTTATTGCTGAGCTATTATCACAATAAATTGTTATGCATTTTATCTATTCATGACACAAACTCTTCAACATTCTCTTCATCCAAATTGCTTGACATGATGTTGTTGTAGCTACCACATACTCTGCCTCTGCTGTAGATAAAGCCATAATTGCCTATTTCTTAGAATCCCATGAAATGGCTCCTGAACCCATATGAAAAACATAACCAGAGGTGCTTTTCCAGTCATCTATACTTCCAGACCAATCACTGTTAGTATATACAATTAATTCAAAATTTTCTGAAGTGGTATATAAAATTCCATACATTTTTCTTCGTTTCACATACCTCAGAATTATTTTTGCTACTTGCTAATGTGCCTCCTTTGGCCTTTCCATAAATCTGGAAATTAAGCTCATATCATGCATAATATCCGGCCTAGTTGCAGTCAAATACATGAGGCTGCCAACTATGCTCTTGTACAAACTAGGATCAAAATCCTTGCTGTTGTCTTCTCTGCTTAACTTCAATCCCATCACTGTAGGATTAATTGTTGCCTTGCAATCCTGTATGTTAAATATTTCCAAAATTTCACTTACATATTTAGCTTGAGAGATAAAAATTTTATTTTCATTCTCCTCTACTTCTATTCCTAAGAATTATTTCAGCAATCGCATATCAGTCATCTCAAACTCATCTTTCATGACTGTCTTAAAATTCTCAATGAGGTAAGCATCATTACCTGTAAAGATCACATCATGAACATATAAAACAACAATCAGCATCTTACCATCTTTCTCTTTGATGTATAGTGTGGGTTCTCCTTCACACTTCTCAAACCCATTTTGTAGTAGAGGATATCCCATGCATTCTTGGACTTCTTAGCTATTGCTATCCTTGGGAATACACTTTAATGCACTGCCTGATAGAAATAGAAGAGGGATTTTGAGTCCTTCTTCTTATTTCTCTTCAACAAATCCTTCATTGCCTGTGTCAAGTTATTGAAAGCATTTTCATCTGCTTGTTCTTCAAAACCATCTTCAACAAGCTCCCATAAGTCTTGGGAGACAAACAGGACTCTCATGGTGATTTCCCAATAGTCATAGTTCTTCCCATTAAACTGTGAGAGTTGAGTATTTCCAATACTCATGCTTGTGCTGGCTCCTACCATGGCTAGCACACTGAACTATGCAATAAAATATTGACTGCGTTTTTAAACAAATTGCCTCTCTGCCTAAGAGACAAACTCTGTCTTCAAAAAGACTTCTCTAGACTGCACTTTTTAAACACAAAACAAAAACTATGTTTTTGTAATATACCTGGAATTTTTCTGAGCCTTCACACTGCTGGTTGAATGCTAAAACAACTCCTTCCTTCAGCTTCTTTGATAAACTTCAAAGAGCTTGGACTAGCTCCGATACCATGTTGGAATTTCTGAAATATTCCAAACAATTAGAGGAAATAAAATTTCCCCACCTTCAACACAGAGATTCAATTAGAATTCTCGACAGAGATGCATAAAAAGTTCTATTTCATCAAACTTGAGAAACTATTAAAAAAATTCCATAGAACTGTTGTTCTGGCTTTTCAAAAAAAAAACATCAGCTACTGCACACACAACATTTAAAATTTGCTCTCTATATTTTTTAGAAAATGCACAGCAACTTCTAGTTTTTCTGCCTTTTGGCCTAACCAAAAGTTACACTCTCTGTTTTTACAAAAAAAAGTTACACACAGTCACTGCAATTTATTTTACGGGCTCACAAAATAAATACAATGCATTGTCTATATGTCAAAAAAAAATACACAACATCCTTTTATGCCTTCGGGCCATCTTTTTTTTAAACATAACATAAAAAAAAACTATCAAAAAAATAAACTAAACTTATATATATTATAAACATTGAAAATGGTTATAATTATATATATTACAACATATATGTTTTATCCCAAATCTTTGAAACGTAACCCTTTCGTGGAGTATGATAAAACATTAAGACTATGTCTTAAGTCTAAAATAATATTTTCACCGTGATTATAAATAAATAAACTTTTAACCGAATGTCTTTATCGTGGATTTAAAAAAAAAAGAAATTAAACTTCATTTGTGATGCAGGAGCATCGGAACTAGCCAACAATGTGGAAAATTGTCCACATGTTGTGGCCTGACAGGGTGAAATTCATTGCTGTGTGTTAAAATCCAGTTTGCTAAAAGAGGTCGACTTCACAAATAATTAGTTGTTATTGTAATAAGCGAAATTGCTTTATTTAGATTTAGTGATAAGGTTTTTAAATAGGTGTAATGAGAATTAAGAGATAAGAGATTGTTTTGTTAAGATCTTTTCGGAAAATGGGAGATTTCTGTTAACTATTATTAGAAGGAGTTAATGAGAGAAAATTGTAATAAACGAAGAGATTTCTTCATAGAAGGAGAGGGTGGATAGAGTGTGGTTTTTCGAGTGGAGCGAAAGCTCAGATTTGTGGAGAGGATTGTATTTCTTTGTAATAGAGGTTTTCTCTTGGTGAAACTAGCCGAGAGTGAACTCTGGTTTTTTTTAACAAGTATGAATAAAATTCGTGTGTCTTTTGTGTGATGCCCATGGAGTCTGAATTCGTGATAGTCCAGGGTATGATTTCGTTTTAAATCATAAGTACATCCGTGATCGATTGAAATTGGGCCGTGTTAAAATTAGTGCAGAAGGCAAAGTTTTTTAACACAAGAAAAACAGATTTAAAAGACTACAAATCTCTGTGAGCGGAATTGAAATATATTGTATTCCAGTTGTGAGGAGAATCGGGTCTGAAATTCTGAATCGGCGTTGTGTGAATCGGGACTTTGGAAAGTTGAAATTGAAGGCTGAATTGCAACTACCAATTTTCGATTCCGATTTGGATCGGATCAAAACTTTGGAGCAGAGGAAAGGGAGAGCCATTTGAGTTGCTGATTACCGATTTTCGATTAATTGGATCGGCGCTGCGAAGTATTGTTTGTCAGCATTCAATTTTTGCGATTGCCGATTGCGATTTGATCGCATCGGAACATTGTAAAATGTCATATATATATGTTATAATTGCGGATCGCGATAAGTGCATTTTTATTGCATCGAAACCATTTTATAAAACATTCAAACGCTATTAAAAAGGTTTTGGTTATTAAAATATATAAAGGGTTGGATCGGATTTGCAAATTCATTAAGAGGTCGATTCCGAAAGAAACAAGGTGCTTGTGGGGTTAATAAGGTCCGATTTGAATTTAATTTTAATTCTAACACTCGCTGCTTGCAACAATTTTTGGTATCGGAGCAAAGAGACAGGTGTTTGCAGCAAAGATGCCGCCAAGGAGAGGAGTTGGTCGAGGAATTGGTCGAGGGAGACCCGAAGCAAATGCGATCTCGATAGACGAAGTGCGAAGACTCGCGTGAACGAATGGAAACAATGGAAACAACCCATAGAAGAGCACCTCGATGAGGGCGCCGAAAGTTCTTCGAAGAATTTGAGGAAGATGTGGAAGCGAAGAAGAAAATGAAAATGTTAAATTCATGAAGATGTCGGTGAAGGTTGGAAGCAAACCAAAAAATAGAGATTCCTATGTATGAAGGGAGTCTCGAATGCCGAGGAGCTCATGGATTGGATCAGATCCATAGATCGAGTACTTCGATTATGAAGAGATTGAAGAAAATAAAAGAGTAAAATTTGCGAGTCACTAGATTGAAAGGTCATGCGACCATTTGGTGGGACGAGTTACGGACATCAAGAACGAGAAAAGGGGAAATCTAAGATCAAGCAAGTGGGATAAAATGGTAAGCAAAGCGAAAGCCAAGTTTTTTTCCTAAAGACTATCATTTGAATATTTTTTAAGCGGATGTAAAATCTGAAGCGAAAAGGAATGTCCGTTAAAGAATATACTCGAAGAATTTTATAGGTTAAGCATCGAACAGGGGCATGTAGAAGATGATTTGGAGAAAGTAGCGGATATGTTAATGGGCTAAGGTATGAGATCCAAGATGAGATTAGCTCGTTAAGTTTGAAAATCATTGAGGATGCATATCAAGCAAGTTTGAAAGCGAGAGGAGAAAATACTACGGAAACGAGAGTCAAAGAAATAGAGGAAAGAGCTCGACAAGAGGTAGAGGATCAGCCGGACTGCAGAGGAACACAAAGATCGGCTTTGAAGCAGGGAAGTTCAAGCGAGCAGATCACCACAGATGGGTGAATCTAGTAGAGGGAGATTCGCGCCTAGAGGAAGAGGGCGAGGAAGAGATGTTAGGTGTTATACCTGTGGAGAATGGGGACATATGTCGCGGACTCGTCCTCATAACAAATCAGCAAGCGAGAGGGGTGCAAATGTGGGTCGAGGTGGAGCGGGAACCACCTCGACTTGTAGAGAAGGAAGAAACACGGAAGAAGGTGAATCATTGCTCGCTCGTAAGAACTTTGTTGAGATCAGAAAAAGAGATTGGAGAACTCGCACAAAGAAAGAACTTGTTCGAGACTACATGCAAATCAAAGGGTAAGTGCTGTAAGGTTATAATTGATAGCGGGAGTACTCGACAATCTTGTGTCTACAGAGATGGTGGAAAAGCTTGGGTTAACAAGGAAAGCACATCCCCGCACCTTACAAAGTTTCTTGGCTTCGTAAAGGTCATCAAGTCATCGTGACGTAACAATGTAATGTGGAAATGCAGATTGGTACATACGGAGATGTGATTTTATGTGACATAATGCCCATGGATGTATGTCACGTGTTATTGGGAAGACCATGGAAATTTGACCGAAAGGCGATTCATGATGGAAGAAGAAATACATACACCATAGAAAAGGATGGAGTTAAACATACCTTGCTCTGCCCGATAAAGAATGATGTCGATAAAGAGTCGCTCGAAAATAGTATTATGTTGATGAGTGGTAAGGAACGCTACGAGGAGGTGGATAAAAGCGAAGAGGTGCATTTCGCTATCGTGGGAAGGCCAAAGGTAATTTTAACCTCCACAAATTTAAATGATTTTTCCCTGAAGAAATTCAATGCTGTGTTAAATAGTTACATGGATATCATTGTGGATGAATTGCCGAATGAATTACCACCCAGATTAGAAGTATAAGTCACCATATCGACTTAATACCAGGGAGGAAGCTTACCTAATAAAGTCTGCATATAGATTAACTCCTCAGGGAAAACGCAGAGTTGCAAGACTGGGTCCAAGAGCCGATGGACAAGGGCCGATTCGAGAAAGTCCGAGTCCGTGTCTTTAGTGCCAACGGTGCTTAGTCCGAAAAAGGGAGGAGAATGGCGCATGTGCACCGATTCCGCAGCTATCAACAAGATAACGATCAGGGTATAGATTTCCTTTGCCCGGGATGGATGATTTAATGGACCGTTTAAGTGGATCCGGGTATTTTACAAAGATAGATTTAAAAGCGAGATATCATCGGATCGGAATTCGGGAAGGCGATGAATGGAAGACATCGTTCAAAACAAATAATGGAGCTCGTATGAGTGGTTAGTGATGCCTTTTGGGCTCACTAATGCGCCTAGCACATTCATGAGACTAATGAACGAGGTTCTGAAAGAATATACGAGTAAATTTGTTGTTGTTTACCTTGATGATATTCTAGTTTTCAACAAAAGTAAAGAGGAGCATTTGGAACACTTGAAGTTAGTTTTGAAAACTACATGAAAGAGAAACTACTAATCAATCCGAAGAAATGTAGTTTCATGAAAGAGGAGTTGGTATATTTGGGATTTGTGATTTCAGAGATGGTCCGAAAATGGATCCGGAGAAGGTACAAGCAATCGAAACGGCCTACTCCTAGGAGTGTATTCGAGGTAAGAAGTTTCCATGGACTTGCTAGTTTCTACCGAAAAATTTATAAAGGGATTTAGTCAAGTTTGTGCACCAATCCTTGAGACAATCAAGGAGGTCAATCAGCCATTTCGATGGACGAAGCGGGCTGATAGGAATTTTAACTTCTTTCGAAAAAAGAAGATAACAGAAAAGCCTATTCTAGTATTGCCAAATTTCGAGAAAGTCTTTCAAGTGGAAACTGATGCAAGTGGAGAAGCAGTTGGTGCGGTGCTAAGCCAAGAGCAAAGGCCAATAGCATATTTCAGCGAGAAGTTAAATGATGCAAGGAAAAAATATTCTTCTTATGATAAAGAATTTTACGCTATTGTGCGAGCATTGAAAAAAGTGGAGGCATTACTTGTTGCCGAAGGAATTCATCTTATATTCGGACAACCACGCTTTTCGGTTTATTAATAATCAGCCAAATCTAAATCGAAGCACGCCAAGTGGGTGGAATTTACGTAAAATTTCACTTTTGTAATAAAGCATAAAAGTGGTAAGTCTAATAAAGTGGCGGATGCATTAAGCGGGTGGTAAGTTTTCTTTTGCATGAATTTAAAGTGGGTGTTGTAGGTTTTGATGAAATGATAGAAATGTACCAGGATGATGAAGATTTTAAAGACATCTACACAACAAAGGTGCAGAATCCGGTGAGCCATAACGAAGTCAATGGATGGATTACTTTATTCAAGGAGGCTTGTTATTTAAAAGCAACAAATTATGTATTCCTAAATGTTCCATGAGAGAGAACATCATTAAAGAGAAGCACAAGTGGAGGATTGTCCGGCCATTTTGGACAAGATAAAACTTTCACTCGGGTGAATTCTTTTTATTATTGGCCTAAAATGCAAACTGATATTAAAAAGTTTGTTGAGAAATGTAGGGTATGTTAGTATGCCAAAGGAAGGAGTCGGAATACGAGTTTATATCAGCCATTGCCCATACCGGATCGACCTTGGGATGCAAAGTGAGTATGGACTTTGTTCGGGGTTTACCAAAAACTCGGAGAGGAAACGATTCTATTTATGTTGTTGTAGACAGATTTTCTAAAATGGCCCATTTTATTGCTTGTAAAAAAGACTAATGATGCAACACACATAGCAAATTTGTTCTTTTCAGAGATTGTAAGATTGCATGGTTTACTCGTGAGCATTGTATCGGATCGAGATACTAAATTTGTAGGGCATTTTCGGAGGACACTTTGGAAGAAACCGGGAACCAAACTCGGTTTTAGTTCAGCATACCATCCTCGTACGGATGGACAAAGCCGAAGTTGTAAACGAGGAGGTTGGGGAATATATTAAGAAGTTTGGTACATCGAAATCCCAAACAGTGGGATTTGGCATTAGCCCAAGCTGAATTTGCTTACAATGATACACCAAACCGAAGCATCGGAATGAGTCCATTCCGGATTGTCTTTGGAATGCATCCGAGAGGAGTATATGAGCTAAGAGACTTGGGGAAACAAGAAGCCGAAAGTGCAAGTGCTCGAATATTTTTGTTGAACAAATGCAAAATCTACGAGGAAGAGGTTAAAGGTAAACTACAGGAAAGCAAAGAAGAGATACAAGCGAGAGAGCGATTTGAGAAGGAGAGAAAAAGAGTTTCGTGTAGGAGATTTGGTCATGGCATATTTGAGGAAAGAGAGATTTCCTACAAAGACTTATAATAAGTCGAAACCGAACAAGATAGGACCATGTAAAATCAAAAGGAAATTTTCAGCCAATGCATATGAAATTGAGTTGCGGAAGGGATGGGAATATCCCCCATTTTTTAATATTGCGGACTTGTATCCATTCAGAGAGGCGTAAACGAGAGTTGCAAACTAAAGCTACGGGTGATGAAGTTCAAACTGTGGGACTCGGGAGGAACAGTACCAAAAGCATCTAATAAGGAAGTGGAAGATATCTTGGATCAAAGGATATCCAAAAAGACTCGAGGCAGACATATTTCCAGAGTATCTTGTCAAGTGGAAGGAGCAACCACTGGAAGATTCCAGTTGGTTGACAAATGACTGAATTACGGAGATATGGAATAAATCTCGAAAGTTTAAAGAACAAATCTTTTCTTCCCCGGGAGTCCGATGCAGGGAGCATCGGAAGCTGCCCGTAAATGTGGAAAATTGTCCACATGTTGTGGCCGACAGTAGTGAAATTCATTGCTGTGTGTTAAAATCCAGTTTGCTAAAAGAGGTCGACTTCACAAATAATTAGTTATTATTGTAATAAGAAAAATTGCTTTATTTAGATTTAGTGATAAGGTTGTTAAATAGGTGTAACGAGAATTAAAAGATAAGAGATTGTTTTGTTAAGATCTTTCCGGAAAATGGGAGATTTCTGTTAACTATTATTAGAAGGAGTTAATGAGAGAAAATTGTAATAAACGAAGAGATTTCTTCATAGAAGGAGAGGGTGGATAGAGTGTGGTTTTTCGAGTGGAGTGAAAGCTCGCATTTGTGGAGAGGATTGTATTTCTTTGTAACGAGAGGTTTTCTCTTGATGAAACTAGCCGAGAGTGAACTCGGTTTTTTTTTAACGAGTATGAATAAAATTCGTGTGTCTTTTGTGTGATGCGCATGGAGTTTGAATTCGTGATAGTCCGGGTATGATTTATTTTTAAATCATAAGTACATCCGTGATCGATTGAAATTGGGCCGTGTTAAAATTAGTGCGAGAAGGCAAAGTTTTTTAGCACGATAGAAACAGATTTAAAAGACTACAAATCTCTGTGAGCGGAAATGAAATATATTGTATTCCGAGTTGTGAGGAGAATCGGGTCCGAAAGTCCGAATCGGCGTTGTGTGAATCGGGACTTTGGAAAGTTGAAATTGAAGTCTGAATTGCAACTACCGATTTTCGATTCCGATTTGGATCGGATCGGAACTTTGGAGCGAGAGGAAAGGGAGAGCCATTTGAGTTGCCGATTACCGATTTCCGATTAATCGGATCGGCGTCTGCGAACTATTGTTTGTCAACATTCAATTGTTGCGATTGCCGATTGCGATTTTATCGCATCGGAACATTGTAAAATGTCATATATATATGTTATAATTGCGGATCGCGATAAGTGCATTTTTATTGCATCGAAACCATTTTATAAAGCATTCAAACGCTATTAAAAAGGTTTTGGTTATTAAAATATATAAAGGGTTGGATTGGATTTGCAAATTCATTAAGAGGTCGATTCCGAAAGAAACAAGGCGCTTGTGGGGTTAATAAGGTCCGATTTGAATTTAATTTTAATTCTAACGCTGTTGTTGCGTCAATTTGATAATCTATCGCATGCATTTATGAAATGGATGACTTGTGCGATGGGCTCCATTCTATGCGGCTCACCCAATGCGATGGATGAATTAATACCCTACGCATGTGATATGCGATATCGCAATATCGCATCATAGATGGAACAACAAAACTTGTGGTGGTGCAGAAAAAAATAATGCGATGTTGCGAAATTGTGATGTTGCAATGAGGTTTTGCATTCTGTGGTTGGTGGTGTTTAATGGCACGGATGGAGGAATTATAAATGCTGGTTGGTGCAGTGTTTTAATTGCAAGGATGGAGAGTTGCGCACACCAAAACAAGCCTATGACCATTAACAAAAATAATCTTGCAGGCTCAATCAAATCTGGAATTCATTCCTGGGTTGCGTGCCAAACAGAATTTACTGCTGCAACTGTCCTTCTGGTCTTCCTGCCATTCAATTGTTCCTCTTCTGCAAACTATGCAGTTGGAATTAAATTCCAATAATGATCAATCGAGTTCTATTTCTATTTTCTTGCATTTTCGTCTCTAAAAGTGGCGTTGTCCGCAGCTAATCACTCAACGTACATGTCGAAGACAAGAATCAGATTCCAATGGATGCTTTAGGAGGGTTGTTGCTAGAATTACATTTTTATTTTTTTTGGATTTATAAGATTTAATCAAGTTATTTATTATTTTTTTATGATTTTTGAATAGTCTATTTAGTACTCATTTCATGAGTGATACTAAAAATGAGATTGAAACTAGTAAAATGAATCATATAACTTCAATAATCACTTCTCAGACTTGTATATATAACTCAAATATATTTAACTGTAGAATTTTTTTCTTACAATCAATTCCACTTAACATACTATATTTATAAAACCTAAAAAAACTAAAATAAAACAATACTATCAACATAAAGGAAATTTAGTTTTAGCTCTGTTTTTTTAACCCAAAAAATAAAAAATTATCATAGCTATAATATATTTAATTCGAATTCCGTTTTTAACAAATCACAGCTATCATGGAGCTTATGATTATGATTAGGAGAAATAGAATAAACAATTTATCACAGATCTTAGGAAAAGCAGTGCCTCACAAGATGAAAACAATTCTTGATTATATAACACCATATTTATAGCTACAATATAAGCAAATAAACAAAAGTTTGACGATATTAAAAGGCGGAATCCCACACAGCGAAGCAACAACTAAGCTGGAACCCAGACGAAAGGATTTGTGACTAAATTCAGACAATATATCATAATTTCTTTGAATGTTAGTTATGACATACAGATGCAATATTAAGTAAACTGTTTAAAAATCATAAAAAAATTAATCAATTACTATTACCTCTTATAAAAAATAATCATAAATTAAATTCTAAAAATAATATCTAATATAAATATTATATTTCAACATAATCATATAATAATAAAATCCAAAACATAATCATATTATCGCATTCGATAGGAAATATTTATTTTTATTTTTACATACATATCATAGAAGGAATGGCTTTAACCCAAAAGAGGGAAGACAGAAAAAACCTCACAGGTTTACTGTCGTTGAGATACAGCAACAAATACTGAATCATTGATGCTTATTTCCACAGTGGTTCCCACACCTCATCAACATCCATGCCTTCACTCTCTTGCAGTGATGCATCCAAAACTAGAGGATTGCAATCTTTAAAGAGCGTTACAAGATTATCATATTGCAGATTAACGTTAGACAGCTTTGCTTGTGAAGAAGCCAATTGGGATTGCAGCTCTGCAACTCTTTTCCGTAAGTCATTGATTACTCCTAAAGAACCATGCGCAGGATCTCGAAGTCTCTGCTTTGCTTCGTACACCATGCTCTTTACTGCATCAGCTCTATGCTCGGCCGGAAGATCCTGTAACGGATTATCTCGACATCAATATCAGACCATCGCATGTATTTGTTGGAAAGGTAGAAGAGGATGGCATAAAATAACACAAATAATTCAAGATAAGTTTTTTTTTTGAACACACAAATTTGATAATTACAATGAATAGTAAACATTATTTAAACTTTTTCTTAACTACTCGCCTAAAATAATTTAAGATGCAATAATTCCAAATCCAATTAACTAAACTGGACTAACTTAACTGACTCTCTAAACTACTCTTCATGCAAGAATAATTGGCTATTTCAACAGCTTTTGGGAAAGCTAATAACTAAAATTAATAAACTAAAAAAACCCTCTAAAATTTCCTGAAATTTTCTTCATATCTCTGATTTATGTAAATAATAAATCGAAAGCCAGTTAGTTCAAAGTTTATTCCAAGTTTGTCCCATAACACCATTATTATTGAACTTCAACTAGGGAGTAAAAGCAATCGAACTGTAATAAACCTGCAGTAATTTAAAGACATGGGCATTTCCGAAAACTCTCTTGACTAACAAGAACTTTCGGGGATCGTCGTGTGGGAAGAAAGGTACGAGCACGCATTTGTCTGAACATTTTTTTCTCTCGATCTTGCAACCAGCGCAAGGAGATACCAGTGTTGTGAAAGCAGAGTTGTCCATCTGCAAATTAACACTTCCACAAAAAGTAGTGCTTTCCTTCAAAGAACAGAACGTTAATACTTCCACCACTACTATTCCATACCTTTCCGTCTCAGTTTCAGGATGGAATACAGTGAAATTAGGAGAAACTTGATGCAACAAACTACAAAAGAAACATGATAATTATAGAAAAATAGAGTCCTTATGGATAGGTTGGTGGATTGGCTAAATTCTGTGGTGTACTTTTGTAGGTTATAGATTCCGATCTTGCGGATTACCATAAATGCTGTATCAACATTTCAGCACTGTTATAGATTGTGAAATATTTTGGAAATTTTTCGAAAATTAGATGGATATGATATTTATGCAATAATAATACATTTCGCGGCCCTCCTCTTGTGCGTCCACATGCATAGCACCGTCATATACAGTGTTCTCTCCATTCGAGGGCCCCACAAAACTTTCTCTTCTCCCGTCATTGTGAACTATTCCACAAGTTGTTTCTGCATTAGAGGACCCAACAGCTCTCCTTTTCTTTGCGCCAATAACCGACTCGTGTTTCCATGTCTCCCCTTCCATTTTCCTTTTTGAATATCTAAAATGCGAAATGCATAACTGGGGTTTAGGTTTATCTTCCTGTTTCCTCCCCTCCCCTTTTTCTTTTTGGATATCTAAATTAGAAATGCATAACTGTGATTTATCTTCAAATAAATAAGGGAGGATGTGGAAAAAATGTTACAACGCCACTCGAAGTGCGGCTCACAGGATCTATGTATGTAAGAATGGACTGTAGATTTTTATGCCAAATTAGAGAGGCTTCCAATGGTACCCATTGGGGTCCGTCTTTCAGCCCTTCCACTACAATTCTAGTTGGATGAAGCGTTATGAGAGATAGGGCACATTTTTGGCTTATTTTATGTAGGTACCTCTTATAAAAAATTAAGATACATGGTGATGGAAAAGATCTTCTGGGTCTAAAGTTACCTTCTGGTCTATTGGATACCACCTCAATTCAAACTTAGGACCAAAACCCACAAGAAAGGTTTGGATTATGGTGGGATACCATACAAATGTGCAAGATTCCATTCATAGGTTAAGTTTGGGGATGATTGACCCCATGGAAGGGTCAAAAAAATATTTGTTCAAAAGCGCTAAGGGGAATGGAATCTTAAATACACCGATCACAAATCATGGCCGAGGAAGACCAAGGGTCAAAGAATAAGGTCTCTACTCTAACATCAAGCTCAAATGGATGAAAATTGGTTCCTATTGATTCTCCACAGGGACCTCCTACACTCACACTTGTGATTGTTTCAAAGGAAGCAAACATCCCCTCTACGACCATCATGACCTCCTCGATAGGTATGCAATTTTACCCCCCATCCTCTTCCTTTTCATTTGATGTTGGAAAACCTCTTTTCTCCTCTTATCCTACATCCATTAAGACATCAAATTGTATCAACATTTTGAATTATCTTCCCTCACTGTCTTTCACTCCTCCCCCCCGTGCGCCCCTCTCCACCCCTCCCCCCTTAAATTTCCTTATGCTCCATCCCTCTTGCATCGAAACCATTGACTCACTTATAAAATATTTCCCTCCACTTTAAAGAGAACTTTCGACCTCCTACCAGTGTTATATTGCATCTTCATTACAATCGTAGATTTCTTTCATCCCTCTTTTTTGAGACCTACATTTCGGAGGGGAATTTGCTCTATAATCTGGAGGGGGAATTGGATTGATGGAAGATTAGTTTTCCCAACGTGCACGATAGGGAAGAAGAACTTTTTTCTCATATCTGTGAATTCTAGGCCTAATCTAAGGTAAGATTGGGAAAACCAAAATTGATAATTAGGGCCATTAGAGCATTGGTACCTACAAAGGGGTTGGAATCAATATCTTTGCCTAAAAGTAAGGGGCTTTTCTAGCCGTGCAAAAACCCTGGCCATAAGGAGGTTGATCTCTCCCCTTTATTTGGATTTTTTTTTTTTATAATGGACAATGATTGTAGGTGCAAAGCATAATCCATTATGTCTTCTCTGCTCCCCTCTTAGTATTTTGGTCATAAAAATACCAGAGTGAGATTAGGAGGTCTTATTATGGTGTAATAGACCTCCATTATATGTTTTACATTGACTTGGTACTCTTGGTAATGGCTTGTAATGTCTTTTATATTTAGGGAAAATGGGTTATCCTTCTGTAGGTTGAATATATATGGTCCATATATGGGAATAAAAACCTCGCAAATTATGTTCAATTTTTTTTTTTTAATTAATATTATTATTAGTATTATGCTTAATATTATTGATTTCATTTAGTTTCATTTTCATTTTTATTTCTATTTATTTAATTATTGTTATTTTTATTTCTATTTATTTTATTATTGGTATTTTTATTTATTAATATTAATATTAATATTATTATTATTATTATTATTATTATTATTTATTTATTTATTTATATTTTATTTTATTTTTTATTTAATTATTTTTTACTCAGGTTTGATTCTTTGATATGTCGTTAGTTATAATGTTCTTTTTACTTGAACCTTGACTCTTATAATTAGTTAAATATACAAATAAAATTTATTTATATTTATTAATTAATAATAATAATTTATTATTAAATAATTAAATCAATTAATTTAATAAGAAAGATATACATATATATATATATATATATATATATATATATATATATATATATATATATATATATATATATATATATATATATATATATATAACCACTATTGGTTAAATAACTTACCATTACATTAATTTAATTGATTAATTGATTGTATAAATATATTAATTATTTTATAAATAATAATAATAATAATAATTAATTAAATTAATAAATAATGAAATAATTTTTTTTTCAAAGTCAAACTAGCCATTATCCTAACGGCTAGTTGAGCCATTTTTACATCTATTTATACTTAATGACTGGATCTAATCTCTCACATAGTCCTGATGATTAACCACACTAGTTGGTTTGAAACACGTCGACCACGTTCAATTTCATGTGATTATTACTGAAAGAATTCTGCTAATTTATATGATGGATCACGGAAACTTAGATTCCAGAAATGTTTTTCTATGCCTGTAGTTAAAGTTTACTAGCAACAACCTGAAATACAGGGACCCGCTTCCTTTCTAGACCGCATGGTAGATTATTTTCTCGATAGTATTCCAAATTTTGGGCTTATGAGTGTTCAGACTGTAAAGATTCTCCCCACCTGGAAAGAATATCAGACAAGGAATGCTTATACAACCAAGAGACTAGATCATTTCCTATTTTCAAAAAAAAAATATTCGATATGAATCTTCAAATTTGTTGGTGGGATACATGTGGGGGAGATTCGGGCCACAAACCAATAACTTTCGATATGGATATGGAAACCTCAAAGCCAATGGGTCCTTTCAAATTAAAGTTCGGTTTGGTTGACCACCCCTCCCTTATTGAAAAAATCAAGGAGGTTTGGAGTCTTTACAATCCCACTTATTGTTCTTTTCCTCTAGACCAATTCTAGGAGAATCTTAAAAAGGTTAAGGACACCATCTCACAATGGGCCAAGGAGAAAAAATGTCATGATGAAATGCTCCTATCCGAGATTGAAATCAAGCTTTAGGATCTCCTTTAAAATTTGGATCACTCCTTTTTCTCTGATATGAAAAAATATCATCTCTAAAAGTCCTTGAAGAGGAAAAATGATTTCTCCTTCGAGAAAAAGAAAAAGAATGGTATTTTAAAATAAGGGCTTTATGGCTCTAAGTAGGGGTTGGAAACATAAAACACTTTCATAGAATTGCAAACCATAGGAAATCCATTAACACCATGAGGGAGATCAAAAAAACTAGTGGCTCAAAAGCCTTTACATTCAAGGAAATTATAGAGGAAGGTTTCTAATATTTCAAATCCATATTCAAAAATCCTGGTAGAGCAAACATAGAAAAAATTCTTCAATAATAACTTACTCCCAAATTTTATTGATGAAGAAGAAAATGAATATTTGATGAAAGGTACCTCAAGGGCTAAGGTGAAAGTTGTGTTACAAATATTTCAAAATGATAAAATCATTATTCTAGTTGGCCTCCCAATAGAACTATACCAAGCATGCTTTGAATTTATTGGAGATGGCTTATTGAGAGTGGTGGAATGATATAGAATAAATTTTTGGGTCTTAGCTCCATTTAATACCACCTTCTTAGCTCTCATTCCAAAATATGATAAGCGTAAATATTTTGACCTTTTCCATCCTATCGCTTTGTGAAAATCTATCTTTAACGTAATCTTAAAGGCGATTTCCCTACAACAAAAGCCCATTTTTTGAGAGAATATTTCATTAGAAAATTTTGGGCTCTTAAATGATTGACAAATCAATCAAGAAATTGGTATTTCTCATGAAGGTCTCCACTCCAACCATACTCAAAAGTAAAAGGTTGTAATTTACAAAGTGGATTTATCCAACGCATTTGATAGCTCATGGATTGTCTCTACATCATATTGATTCTCCTTGATTTGGACTTCAACCCTTCTTTTGTTGATTGGATCTACAACAACATAAACACCTCATCAACAACTTTATTGATAAATGGATCAACTTCCCCTTTTTTCAATCACTAGAGATATTTCATATAGGGTTTCCCTTTGTCCCCTCTCCTTTTATTAGTGGTTGATGAAGTCGTTAATAGGGCTATTCTAGATGTAAATAGAGGACACCTACTTATAGGCATTGGAATTATTCTAGCATGCTCTCGTACTCATCTCTTATTTTTGGATGATATCAACATCTTCCTTCTAGATTTTGGAAGCCTTTAAACAATTGCTCACAATTTGGATTTATTCTTTATGGCCATAGGTATGTTGATTAATCATTGGAAATCAACTCTCATAAGGAATTCCCTAGATAATGATGATGTTGATCACGTCTCTAGTGATTTTTCAAAAGTTCCCATGCCTTTAAGAGATCAAATAAAATAACTTGGGCTTCTTTTAACACAAAAAAATTATAGGAAGGAGGATTGGGCATGGCTTATTGCAATAACTCGACTTAGAATTCCAAGATTGTGAAAGATACCGCTCTCTTGAGTTGGAATGTTATTTCTCTACAGGTCAGTGCTAGAGGCAATCCCAATATATTACACATGCTTTGCTTGGATTTCTATGCACGTGCTCAATAAATTAAATCATATATTATTGAGATACCTATAGGTCAGAAACCAAGAGCAAAGACCATATTCCTTAGCAACATGGTCCTCCATAGATCTCCCAAAAAACTTGGGAGGTTGTGGATTAAAAAACCTTATTTGGCTTTCAAAAGCATTAGCTATGAAAGAAACCTGGAAGATAATTAAGGGAAAAAGTATTTGGGCTCAAGCATAGGGGCTTCACTCAATGAACCTATAACATATCACGTGCAATCATCGCATATTAAACAATACCCTTAATTTGAGTATATATTGGAAAATACCTCTAAAATACACATTATTCCCCTACCAATATAAGCCTAATACACCTTCCCAATTTAAGAAACCCCTACTTTCACTATATATTATAAGTATCTATTTTTTCATTAACATTTTTTACACCCCTTTACATTTTTTCATTAACTTTGAGATCAATTTTTTATACATGCCAATATAAAAACCCTTTACCCCCTATATATCCCCCAATATATTATGTCATTTTTTCGTCGTTATATATCCCCCAATGTGAACCCACGCGCTATGGTACGAATCCCATAGTGAAGCCCCTATGCGCTCAAGTTATGTTAAAAAGGCATACTCTCCCCTCCTCTACCTTGGAATGGCTTAGAACTCCAAAGAAAAATACTCAAAATGGACCCATAGTATCGACGGCCATTATAATTTGTGTTGAGATTATAACACAAGGACTTAGATGGAAGGTATGGGATGGTAAACAACTATTATTTAAAGGTACCCTTGTGTAGGGACCTTATATTCATACATTCTTTCTACTCTATTTATCCATGCACTAAATGATCGAGAAATATAATGTATGCATTAGGCATCCAGTATGATGTCTTTTTGTCGAGAAAACTTGGAAAGGAGTTGAATCCTTAAATGTAAAAGGTGATTTGGTTTTTGAATGAACTATGTACACAACTTCCCTATAAAAAAAACATATCTCCCTCTGGTTGTCAAAATGCATGTTGGTCTAGTCTTATGCTCCTTTAGGAATCTACAACCCAATGTATGGGTACCTACCCATAACTCAACAACCAAATACCCAACCTCGCCCCTAGTGGATAAATAGGTTTTGGAAATTTAACAACCCACCTAAAAAATAGCTTTTAATGTGGTTGCGGTTTAGAGATAAACCCAACTGCAGACATCTTATACTAAAGATCCTTTTTGTGGACATGCTCATTTGTCATGAGGAAGTTGAATCGATCCCATAATTTTTCATTCATTGTACCTTTTCAAACATCCATAGTAAGAAATTCAATGAATAGAAGGGGTAGAAAATATATGGCAAGGGAACTCTCATTGAAGACTACTTAGAATCATTGTTTGATTGTTAAAACAAAAGTAAAATATATCCCTCTTGTTTTTTTGATAGAGAAGTTGGTTGCAGAGAAATAGTTCAATATTTGAAAATGAAAGGAAATCCTTCATCAAGGTAGTTTAGAATTAGTTTGTTATTAAAACAGCCTTCCACAACTATCTTCTAACCATCTTTTGAAACAAAACAATTCTAAAGTAAAAATTCAAAAAGATAAGCCGTGACTCTCTTTGATGGAAGAACTCAATAGATCTCAACAATTGGTAGATTGTGAGGACTCATGTATTTAACTAATTCACATTATTTTTCCTTTACTTGCAACATTGGAATGACAACCAACATCGATGCTAAATTATTTGCTCTGAAATTACTTTTACAATTGGCGCAATTGCTTTGGTTAACTTGAAGTTAATATCTATGGAAGCTCTTTGATAGTGACAAAATGGATGTATAGACATCAACAATTATCAAAATCAAGAAGCATATCAACTTTCAATAGAAGACTTTGCACTAGATCAGGGACCGTGGAAAAGAAGTCAAAAAAGGCCATGACAGTTCCACCAGTTGTGCAGGTTTCAGAATAAGTAGTCATCATATA
Organism: Pinus albicaulis; assembly: GCA_034641835.2. Taxonomy (NCBI): domain Eukaryota; kingdom Viridiplantae; phylum Streptophyta; class Pinopsida; order Pinales; family Pinaceae; genus Pinus; species Pinus albicaulis. The sequence continues at coordinate 72,377 of JAXQQM020057919.1, read as the reverse complement.
CCCACAGGACAAGAACTTTCAAGACACTGATAAAAATTTTTGGTTTTTAAATTATTTCAAGTGCTGAATTATGAAAATTTAAAATTGTACAGTTTTAGCCACAATCTAGGATGAAGAAGAACAGTTTTATACGACTCTCTTTACAATGGTGTTTTATAGGGAGATAGCTATGCTTTGGCACATTGATCAATGACTGAGGGAGGCATGTAGCAAAAACAATTCAGTTTTTATATAAATTGAATGATTAAGAAACAAATTCATTTAGTTGTTTTGGAGTTAGTAATTTTTTTCTATTGCGATTATAATATGATATTTTGAAGACTCTTATATAATTAAACTTATTTTAAAAATGATTTGAAGTTTAAATTCTTAAATGTATGCTTTTTAAAATTTTATCTAAAATTGTAGAGGGAGAAGCCGTGAAAAAAGAGCCATTGTTTTTTCATGGTTAACAAGATTGTGATGACCCAACGAGTGACGCAGTGTACCGAAAACAATTCAATTTTTTACAACCGGAATATTATTTGGTTGGTCTCACTGTAAGAACAAAAAAAAACATACTTAAACATACTTTTGCATATTTTTGATAATAATGAGAAATTACAAATCGTTCTTTTTATAGCGATTTATTTTATTTTTAAATAAACAATTTATCTTAACATTTAAATATAGGAAAAAAATTCACCCAAAAAAAATTATTGAAAAAAATTAGAAATATAAAATATATTGAAATCAATAATTTAATTTAAGTTTAATATTTTATTATTATTATTAAGTGAATTTATATTTTAAAAGATAAAAAATTAAATATTTAATTGATATTAATTTTTTCATTGATTAAATTTAAGTACTTTTTATAAGGGAAGTTATTGTTTTCTTTCAAAGTAAGTAAAGCTTTGGAATTATAATAAAAAATTGGAGCTAGAATTCTAACAAATTCTTTCATGTTCCGAAACTACACTGCATTTAGAAGCCTAAAAGATAGAGTATCTATGTTTATGGAAAAAAATTCTATAATTCTAAATAGTGGTCTCCTTTAGACTCTACAAAAAACTCCTAAGAACAATATGTATCTACATAAATATTCCAAAAATTAATAGATTATTTGACAGAGAGTAATTCTTCATCACCAACTTATCCACCCAGTTGCATTCCCATGCTCGGCTTGCTATTCTTGTCCATCAAGCATTTCTAGCCTCTTTCTGTATTTGGTCGTCAATAGTCCTAACCACTTCCAAAATGGACTTAACTCTATTGCTAGAGTTTTCCACTATCTCTACCACCCTTATATTCATGACTGTCAAATTAATACACATATATGACTCGAATTTTTACGACTTCTTTTGCAATAATTCACATTTGGTATTCATCAACAACTAGAATTCCATATGTTCCTTTTCCTCCATAGCATAGCTATGAATCAAAATTTCCAGAGGCCCTTCAACTAACTCCAATAATACTTTTCCTTCATGGGATGATTTCTCTTATTCCACCATAGGCACACTTTGCATCTCCTTACAATTGAAGCCAAGAAACAACGACCACCTCTACTCATGAATATGTTTATATATCGCAAAGCAAGATCAGAAGTGAGTTGTATTACGTTGTATATAGCCAACTCTCCATTTGATTCACCACCTTGGAGCACTAAATTACAAGGCCTCCAATCCCATTCTTGGACCACAATGAATTCTTTGGAATAACAACCAATTGATAAAGAGGAGTGAGTTTAACCTCATATTATCGAGGTTCAACCGAGACTCCTATCGCTTCTGTAAGCTCCAACCTTCCTTGATTTGCAAAGCTTAGTTTCCACTTGCACCCACATGGAGCTTGATTTAGTCACTAGAAGGAATAATGACAAAGACAAAAATACTATGTCATAATATTCTATGTTTTGAGAGTTAATGCAAGTTGACCATCCACTCTTAACCTAAAATTGTTGATCAAAATCCAATTATATGGGGGGCATGTGTATGCTAAGCTTAGAAAATGTAGTTTCTTTTAGAGAGAGTTACATTACCTAGGACATGGTGTTTCCAAGGAAGGCATAAAAATGGATCGAAAAAATATAAAATCTATCATGGAATGGGTCGCACGGAAAAATGTGGATGAGGTAAGATCATTCATGGGATTAGAAGGTTATTACAGGAGGTTCATCAGGAACATCTCATAGATTTCATATCCTATTACATTGTTGCAAAGAAAAGGTAAGAAATTTGAATGGAGAGACAAACGTATAGTGAGGGTTGAACAATTGAAATAGTTGTTGAAAAACGCTCCAGTGTTAAAGATTGTAGATCTAGAAAAATAATTCGTGGTATGTACAAATTCTTGCAAGAAGGGACTTGGTGGAGTTCTCATGCAGGAAGGACAATTAGTATGCTATGAATCACAAAAACTGAATGAGAAGAAGCAGAATTATCTGACACATGATCTTCATTTGGTAGCAATCATTCATGCATTTAAGATGTGGAGGCACTGTCTTCTTGGAAGGAGGTTTGTACTTATGAGAGATCATAGTGAATTGAGGTATCTATTTGAAAAACTGAATCTAAATTCCATTCAATCTAGATGGTTGGTCATGATCAGTGAGTTTGACTTTGAGATCAAGGTAAAATAGAACATGGTTGTAGATGCTCTTAATAGGTGGATGCGAAAAAATCAAAATGAAAATATGAGTTCTTATGGGACATATCTACATGATTGTATCTTACAGGAAGTTCAACATGATGACAGGTATAGAGAGCTTAGGCACAGGTTACAACAAAGTATAATTATAGGTACAGGTAGTGGTGCAGGTACAGGTACAGGTGGAAAGGATGTGGACTACCATCTCTCAACATATGGCTTGGTTACATTTAGGGACAAGATATATGTGCTAGACAATAGTGAGCTTAGAAATATTATCTTGAGAGAGTTTCGTGCGAAACAATATTCAGGTCACCCAAGGTATCAAAAGACATTAACAAGAATGAATATTTTTTATCATTGTCTGAATCTGAAAAAGGATGTGGTAGACTTTGTGGCTAGATGTTTGTATTTTCAGTAGGTAAAGGCATAGTGTAAACATCCAGGTGGATTACTAACCGATTATCATTCCATAGTGGAAGTGGGAGGTCATTTCCATGGTCTTGCATCTCATTCCAATGAAGACTACATATTGATCTAGTGACATGGCACGGGTATTCATCAAATATGTGGTCATATTTCACGGTTTTCCAAATAATGTTCTTTCATACATGGATGCTAAGATCACTTCAATATTCTAGAAATATTTATTTGCATGTTTGGGTACAAATTTTGCCTTCACCACAACTTATCATCTAGAGGAAGATGTACAGAGAGAGGGGGTCAATAGGATATTAGAGGATATGTTGAAGATGTATGTGACATGTAAACAAAAGATATGGGAGGAGTACCTTGCATTGGTTGAGTTTTCTTATAATAACTGGTATTAGGAGTCTTTGAGGATGAGTCCGTTTTTAGGCACTTTATGGGTGAATTTGTAATACTCCTATAAGTTGGAGTGGTCTAGTTAACACGGTATTGATTGGAAAAGAAATGTTGGAAGAAATGGAATAGGAAATGAAGGTAAGCAAGAATGTGTCTATTTGTCCTCTTCTAAATGTTCTTGAGTCTCTCGAACACCTGACATAATGGTTATGGATTCAAGCTCAACTTATGATGCTTATGCCTCTTCAATCAACTCAGCTTCTTGTACAAATTGTCCCTCTTCAATCTCACTTGAGGTCCCTCAAGTGAAGCTATGAGTGGAATTTTGGATGAATATTATGCTCTTTCAGCTCTCCTTCTTATGCTCCTAATCTCAGGACTTGAAACCAACAATTTCCCTTCACCTTTCTGCAAATTTAACCTTGTCAGCATCACAAATTTGTGACCATTAACTTGCACAAAAAATCAAGAAACTATCAAGCAACTAACCTTAGTAACCTTGTGCTCTTCAACCTAAGCTCTAATACCAACTTGATCTAAATTTGAATGTTAGTTATTTCTGTGCTAATTTCATTTTTAGATATAAAACTTATTCATTCTTATGCTTCATGTGCAGGTTCCCTTGTTTCTTATGTGTGTCAAAGAGGTAATTAAAACTAAATTTTATGAGTGTTTTTTGAAGCATAAAGCATGAATTTAAATGGTTGAATAGCAGCAACATAAAAAATAGCAAACCATAACAAATGATACATTAAAACAATGTTTTGATGAAGGATTTCACCCAACCTTGGCTACATCTCCTTGGTCCAGCTCCATAGCTTGGGCCTCTGTGTTAGCTCAATTGTGCTAAAAATAATGTTTACATGCATCAAATGCTCTTATAACCTGTTCTAATGATTTTAAAATGTAGAAATATCTTAGAAATGTTTTTTTATTTACTCAATTTGGTTACAAGATGCTCTAGGTATGCCCTTCCCTCCTTGTGGCCCTAGGCTTCAAAAATATTCAAGGCAACAAAAAACTATGTATATGACCTCTTTTTCCTCTCCAACCTATCCCACTGGCTCCAAAACATAAAAATATACCAAGAATGACTCTTTCTGAGCTCAATTTGGTCGAAAATTGCCTCAGTTATGGAAAAAACAAATTCTTGTGCAATTTTGCCTCCAAATTAACTCCGACTAAATCTAGAGTTGTCCACCAAAAATGGTGCTCCACCAAATCCACCACCAAGTTAAATGAATCGTTATCTTAAGGATAAGTGTGGTTTAACTTGTTAATTAATTGCTTCTTAGTTCTAATTTCACTTAGGATCTCCACCCTCTGCACAATCATGGGTATTGGTCACATGGTGAGGGGTTGGCCCCTTCGTTCCAAACATTGGAGCACATGCACATTCAAATAGAAGTTGAGTGAATTGGTTTACAAGGCACATGGTTCAGGCATATTGGTGAAGGCGCTACGGTAGTTTGGGGGAGGTCGTGGGGTTGAGCCCCAACCTTGCCCCTCCATATGTTTTTTCCACATCAATTAAGAACTTGAAACTTAATAACCAACGAATTTTAATCCACCATGTTTGAATGAAATTTAATGTATAAGCTAACCCATATGAAATTCAAAACTTATGTTTAATATATGCCATCGCATATTAAAATGAAACCATGCCACGTATTACATATGAAAATGGACTTTAATATACTCCCAACACACATTATCATGTATGGTTTGTAATTGTAAGGCCAATGTTTAAAAATAATTTTGAATTTGGATTTGGCTAACATGTGGTTATAATATGTTAATTTAAAATTAATTAGGGTTTATAATGGGTTCCACCCAAAGATCAGATGGCCCTTTTGATGCCGCAGTTTTGCCCAAAGTTTACTATAGGAACGTGGGAACCACCAAAGGTGGACAGTCAAGGAGGGAATCTCCTATAAGAAAGAGGAGGGATTCTAGGGAGGACAAGAGGATAATAGGATCCTAGGGATCAAATGATGAAGGAAAGGTCAAGTCATGTGAAGGAGGGTTCAAGGAAGGTTCAAGGAAGGCGGGCACCACCAAAGGATCCTTGGGATCCAATGAGGAAGGTAAGGTTGTAAGGTTTGTTCCCTTGGGAGACCACTGAACCTTTATAGTACACCAAAGGGAACAAACCTTACAACCTTACCTTCCTCATTGGATCACAAGGATCCTTTGGTGGTGCCCACCTTCCTTGAACTTTCCTTGATTTGATTTGACCTTTCCTTCATCATTGGATCCCTAAGATCCTCTTATCCTCCCTAGAATCCCTCCTCCTTCTTATAGGAGGTTCCCTCCTTCAATGTCCACCTTTGGTGGTTCCCACCTTCCTGTAGTAAACTTTGGGCAAAACAACCCAAAACTTTAATAACCAACAAATTTTAATCCACCATGTTTGAACAGACTTTAATGTATGCCCTAACCCATATGACATTCGAACCTTGTGTTTAATGTATGCCATCACATATTAAAATGAAACCATGCCACGTATTACATGTGACAATGGACTTTAATATATTCCCAACGCACATTATTATGTATGGTTTGTAATTGTAATGCCAATGTTTAAAAATAATTTCGAATTTGGATTTGGTTAATATGTGGTTATAATATGTTAATTTAAAATTAATTAAGCTTTAATTAAATAATTAATATAATTAATATATATATTAATATGTAATATAATATATGATTAAAAATCCCCCGAATGCGGCTTCTTGATCGCAGACGAGAGATGGCAGGCCCAGCGTGTACCACATGGACTAGCCACATGGCCATGCATGGGACCTGTCCAACAACATTTAAACTAGCTAGCTGCTTGCCTTAGACCACCTTAACTTCTCTCAGTCTTCAAGATTGTCTGGCTCGCGACCCTGAATTCTCATTAATGGCTCCACGTCCTTCATCTCTATCACTATCCTCTTGCAGCATTTTCCTTTCTGTGGTCTTGGAGTCAAGAATTCGCTTGCACACAGAGAGGAATTTTGACCTCCATTGTTGTCTCTCGCTCACTCCTTCACTCACTCAGACCTACTGTCACACCAAATTTCATTACAACCTCCATCGTTGCCTCTTGCTCGCTCCTTCGCTTCAGTGCACTAACCCTTGTGCTCACTCTACCTCCTTGCCTTCGCTCGATAGCCTCCCCAATGCCTCTTCCTGCTCCAATATGCCAAGGAGGCATTAAATGTGTTTTCTCCGAGGTAGAGGAAGGGGTCAGTCCTCTCGACCCCCCATTTTAATTCATTCTGACACCCGCTCCCTACCTCTTGAAGAAAATTTTGCTCAGTTCCACTATGAATGTTCTATGGATAGACCCCATATCACACACACCATCACCGTCATCTTCTAGGAAGCGCCTTCAAGTTCTGCGAGGAGAGGTTTTAGAAAGCGACCAAGGAAATCCACAATTTCTCTAGCGCCTCTATAACTCTCACATAAATCCGAAGCTTTGCCTGTCAAGCCTGAAACTCACTCTTCCAGCAGCGAAGGTAGTGATAGTGGGAGTCCAGAATGGTCAGGTAATGAAAGAAGAAAGGGTAGCGCTAGTCTGGTTCACACCTCTACTACGCCAGAACCCACCACCCATCATTCGAAGAAAGTTGATGACACATCAGAAGAATACATGTGTCTCATATTTGAGGAGCCATTTTCATAGCATCATGACACCTAGCATGATATTCTGCCACAAAAATGAGAGGTTTTTTCTCTCAGTCTTGTTTACTTTCTCTCAGTATATGTATTTCCTAAACAATTTGTCAAATTATCAGTCGTTTTTGGACAATGTTGGTTTCCCCATTGAGGGCAATGATTTTTTGATTGGTTTCCCCATCTGGGGCAGTGAGGTTTTTGTCTTTTACCCATACTACCTCTGGAATTAACTAGCATAGAAATTGCGGAGGCACGTTTCTCCCTATATACTATTTTTTATTAATAGAGTTACTCCAATTTAGAGAAAAAAATATATGATTAAAAATCATATAAAATTAATTAAAAATAAATAAATAATTTCCAGCACAAAAATCCATAAACCCAAAGTCAACCCTTGGAGGTCATTAGACAAATTTTACCTTCAAAAACCAAACTGGTGAATCTTGCAGTGAAATTTGTCACAGTCCCATTGGAAAAAAACTGAAGAATATTCCTTGAATGTTTACTGGGCTGCCATGTCATCAACCTGTACTTGTTCTGCAAAGGTTCTAAACGGCGATCAACGGACCATAACTCCTTTATCCAAACTTGGCTTTCAATGAAACAAGTTGCATTGGATTCCTTGCGATGGGTTGGTCGCTTTCATTCTTGTTTCATTCAATTGTGAGCACTTTCATTTTTGAGCTAAAATACCGAGCCTCTGATCACAACCTCATTTCCAAGAAATATTTCAAGAAATAAAAAAATTAATATCAACATTATCAAGGAAGACAATAAGATCCATATCAACATTATCAAGAAAGAATATGGAATACTTATTAATATTCACGAAATAGGGAATCACTAAATAAGTATTCAATAGGATTTTATGGAAGGCCAACAACTAGTACAAATTGGGGAATTTACAATACCTACACATAGAATAAAAGGGAAGAATATTACGCAACAACCAACCATCAGAGATTAAGATTCAAAGGAATTTAGCTTTTATGGATGGATAATCTTCGATGGTGAGAATAATGTAGGAATATAAGGAGTCCTATTATTTGGTTTTATCAATTATATCACCCTTAACTGCAATGTTTTGAGGATTTTTTTTTTCAAATGACAGTATGATATTATCGCCCCAAGAGGGATCTATATTAGGTTAAATGCATATGATATTACTCCACTCAGGGGTATATATGGGGATGAATGTACATGTAATATGTAATTGTAGATGTAATAGGGTCAACCTACTAATGGAGGGGGCACATTGAAAACATTTGAATAGTTATGGGAAACATGAGAGACTCTCCTATTCTTTAAGGATATATTGCACAACTGGTCCTATTATATATTATTATTAGAGTTTTTCTCCATGCTCACATTGTTATACATGGTATGTACATGTGTTATTTATATATATATATGGATCATAACATTTAATGAATAATGAATTTATGTACATCAAACATGAAATTAAATATATCAGAAGTGAATGAAAAAAACAAACATTTTTATAGGAATCACAAGTTTTTCATGAGACGAATTTGAGGTAAACACAAGAATATAGTTAGAAATTTTAAATGAAAAAAAAAAGTGAACTTTAAAGGAATACATTTAACATAATTAAATTGATGTGCGTTCCTAAAATTGCACACATCTTTTTTAATCATACTCCATTTAAAAATTATTAAAATATACAATTCCACTTTACTTGAGATTTTACAAAAGATAATCTGCAACACAAGAAGAATTCTTCAAGACACAAAAGACTATTTTCATATACCAATTATAGTTAATGCATTCAAATCTAACATTCTTACAAAAAACCTACAATGATGACCATAATCCATCCCTATATATACTTATGTGATGCTCTCAGGCCTCATCCTTGTATCATTATTTAAGACCCAAGGCCTTTGTTCACCACCATTTGTTGTGTGTAATTCCTTCCCATGGAGCCAATATCTCACTTAGACACCAAATGTTTTACAAAAACACTGAGTGGTAGTAATAAGACTTGCTCATGCTAATTAAAGATTTTTTTAGGATCCAAAGTTATCATTTTTATTTTCTTACTTTTGTAACAATATTAAATATTGAAAACTCTTCTTAGATTGAAAAACATATTAATTTCCTTATATTTTTAATGAATTTTTTAGTATATTATATGACTTTTCATATATATATATATATATTTCATTAATTTTAATTAAAAATCATAAAACACTAATTTCATTCTTAATATTTTATCCATAAAATATTTAACTTTTATTGATAAATAGAATATAACACAAAAATAAATAATTCAAAATATAAGACTAAATTACATTTTAATAAGTATAAGAGAATCTCTTCCCTATAGATATATTTAAGTGGACTTTTTATTAAAATACTTTTATATATTTTTAAAAACATCAAAATAATACTAAAACCAAAAACACGTGAAATTAAACATTAGGCCTCCATTCAAATTGATTGAAGATGCCCCCTGAAATGATTGTTAGACTTTCTAAAATATTCCAAACAATGAGAGGAAATAAAATTTCCCCACCTTCAACACAGAGATTCAATTAGAATTCTGGATAAAGATGCATAAAAAAATTATTTCATTAAATTTGAGAAACTATTAATAATTGCCATACAACTGTTGTTCTGGCTTTTCAAAAAAAACATCAGCTGCTGTACACACAACATTTAAAATCTGCTTTGTGTCTTTTTCAGAAAATGCACAACAACTTCTAGTTTTTCTGCCTTCTGGTCTAACCAAAAAGTACACTCTCTGTTTTTACAAAATAGAGTTACACACGGTCACTGTAATTTCTTTTCAGCCTTCAGGCTCACAAAAAAAATACAATGCACAATCTATATGTCAAAAAAAAATACACAATAGCCTTTTATGCCCGCGGGCCTTTTTTTTTAAACATAACATGAAAAAAAACTATTAAAAAAATAAGCTAAACTTATATATATTATAAACATTGAAAATGTTTATAGTTATATATATTACAACATATATGTTTTATCCTAAATCTTGAAACGTAACCCTTTCACGGAGTATGATAAAACATTAAGACTTTGTCTTAAGTCTAAAATAATATTTTCACAGTCAGTAAAAAAAATTAAACTTTTAACCGAATGTCTTCATCGTGGATTTAAAAAAAAAAGAAATTAAACTTCAATTGATAATCTATCGCATACATTTATGAAATGGATGACTTGTGCGATAGGTTCCATTTTAAGCGGCTCACCCAATGCGATGGATGACTTAATACCCTGCGCATGCGAGATGCGATATCGCATCGCAGATGAAACAAAAAAACTTGTGGTGGTGCAGGAAAAAATAATGTGATGTTGAGAAATTGCGATGTTGCGATGAGGTTCTGCATTCTATGGTTAGTGGTGTTTAATGGAACAGATGCTGAAATTTTAAATGATGGTTGGTGCAGTGTTTGAATTGCAAGGATGGAGAGCTGCGCACACCAAAACATGCCTACGACCATTAACAAAAATAAGCTTGCAGGCTCAATAAAATCTGGAAATCATTGTTGGGTTGTGTGCCAAACAGAATCTACAGTTGCCGCTGTCCTTCTAGTCTTCCTGCCGCTCAATTATTCGTCTTCTACAAAATGTGAAGTTTGAATTAAATTCCAATACTCCCCTTAATTTCAACTTCTGGGTTTTCTTCCATACCCAAACACTTTCTCAAATAATAAAAAATTTTCTGCCCCAATGGTTTTGTTAAAATATCTACAAAATGCTCCTCTGTTTTGCAATGCTTCAAAACAATTTCAGCATTGTTCACTAGCTCCCTGATGTAGTGATACTTGGCATCAATGTGTTTCGTTCTCTTATGAAATACTAAATTCTTTGACAATGTTATTGCTGAGCTATTATCACAATAAATTTTTGTGCCTTTTATCTATTCATGACACAAACTACTCAACATTCTCCTCATCCAAATTGCTTGACATGATGCTGTTGTAGCTACCACATACTCTGCCTCTGCTGTAGATAAAGCCATAATTGTCTATTTCTTAGTGTCCCATGAAATGGCTCCTAAAACCATATGAAAAACATAACCAGAGGTGCTTTTCCAGTCATCTATACTTCCAGACCAATCACTGTCAGTATATACAATAAATTCAAAATTTTCTGAAGTGGTATATAAAATTCCATACCTTTTTCTTCCTTTCACATACCTCAGAATTCTTTTTGCTACTTGCTAATGTGCCTCCTTTGGCCTTTCCATATATCTGGAAATTAAACTCATATCATGCATAATATCCGGCCTAGTTGTAGTCAAATACATGAGGCTGCCAACTATGCTCTTGTACAAACTAGGATCAAAATCCTTGCTGTTGTCTTCTCTGCTTAACTTCAATCCCATCACTGTAGGAGTAATTGTTGCCTTGCAATCTTGCATGTTAAATATTTCCAAAATTTCATTTACATATTTAGCTTGGGAGATAAAAATTTTATTTTTCATTCTCCTCTACTTCTATTCCTAAGAGTTATTTCAGCAATCGCATATCAGTCATCTCAAACTCATCTTTCATGACTGTCTTAAAATTCTCAATGAGGTAAGCATCATTACCTGTAAAGATCACATCATGAACATATAAAACAACAATCAGCATCTTACCATCTTTCTCTTTGATGTATAGTGTGGGTTCTCCTTCACACTTCTCAAACCCATTTTCTAGTAGATAGGCATCTATCCTACTATACCCTGCACTTGGTGCTTGTTTCAGCCCATACAGAGCTTTCTTCAATCTCCATACTTTTTTCTCTTGGCCTTGTTTCTCATATCCCAGAGGTTTTTCAACATAAACCTCTTCCATCAATACTCCATTTAGGAATGCTGATTTCACATCCATTTGGTAAAATTTCCACTTGTGTTGTACTACTATGGACAACACTGCTCTCACTATTTTCATTCTTGCAACCGGTGCAAAAATTTCTTCATAATATCTTCCATGTTGCTGCTTGTAGCCTTTGACAACAAGTCTGGCCTTGTGCCTTTCAATCTTACCTTCTCAACAAGAGCTTTAAAGTGGAAAAATTTCTCAAACACTTCACTCTTAAATTTCAAAAAATAAACCCATGTTTTTCTTGTTTAATCATCAATAAAATTCAGCATATAGTGGTTGCCTGGCTATTGATGGTGATCGCATTGGTCCACACAAATCTGAATGGACAATTTCTAAGGGTGCCTTTGACATTATGCTCTGTCCTGATGGAAAAATTTCTCTGTGTTGTTTTCCCAAGATACAGCCTTCACATAGACCGTCTAGTTTTTCAATCGATGGTAATCCCTTTACCATTCTTTTCCTATGCAACAAATTCAGACCTCCAAATTTGAGATGTCCAAATCTCAAGTGCCATAACCAATTTTCATCTTTATCTTCTCTTTCGAATGTCTCTTGTGTCATTGCTGCCATTTCAACTCCTTTCTTCAAATCTTCTCTCATCTTGAGAGGGAACATTCTGTTCCTTGTAATCTTCACTTGTGCAATGCATTGCTTGCTCAGTGGTTTATCCATGATGGTGCATACATTATCTTCAAAGAAAACATTGTACGCCTTCTGAATGAGCTGTACAATGCTCAAGAGGTTACACTTCATACCAGGTACATAGTAAACATCTGATATGGTTTTTATTTCTCCCTTCTTTGTCAACACACCAACTCTGCCTTTTCCTATGACAAAGACTTTAATATTTGTCCCCAATGTAACTTGAGAGTTCACATTTTCATCAATCATTGAAAACATGGAAATGTTTCTTGTCATATGGTTGCTACATCCTGAATCTAGAAACCATATATCTTCACTTTTCTCTTCAGCCAAATTATATGCTAAAAACATCTTCTCTTGACCATATAGCTTTTATTTATAAATAAAATATAACACAAAAATAAATAATTCAAAATATAAGACTAAATTACATTTTAATAATTATAAAAGAATCTCTTCCATATAGATATATTTAAGTGGAATTTTTATTAAAATACTTTTATATATTTTTAAAAACATCAAAATAATACTAAAACCAAAAGCACGTGAAATTAAACATTAGGCCTCTGTTCAAATTAACTGAAGATGCCCCTTGAAATGATTGTTAGAATTTCTAAAATATTCGAAACAATGAGAGGAAATAAAATTTCCCCACCTTCAACACAGAGATTCAATTAGAATTCTCGATAAAGATGCATAAAAAACTTTATTTCATTAAATTTGAGAAGCTATTACAAAATTTCCATACAACTGTTGTTCTGGCTTTTCAAAAAAAACATCAACTGCTACACACACAACATTTAAAATCTGCTCTGTGTCTTTTTCAGAAAATGCACAACAACTTCTAGTTTTTCTGCCTTCTGGCCTAACCAAAAATTACACTCTCTGTTTTTACAAAACAGAGTTACACACGGTCACTGCAATTTCTTTTCAGCCTTCGGGCTCACAAAAAAAATACAATGCACAGTCTATATGTCAAAAAAAAATACACAATAGCCTTTTATGCCTGCGGGCATTTTTTTTAAGCATAACATGAAAAAAAACTATTAAAAAAATAAAATAAAGTTATATATATTATAAACATTGAAAATGTTTATAGTTATATATATTACAACATATATGTTTTATCCTAAATCTTGAAACATAACCCTTTCGCGGAGTATGATAAAACATTAAGACTTTGTCTTAAGTCTAAAATAATATTTTCACCGTGAGTAAAAAAAATTAAACTTTTAACCGAATGTCTTCATCGTGTTTAAAAAAAAAAAAAATTAAACTTCATTTGATAATCTATCGCATCCATTTATGAAATGGATGACTTGTGCGATAGGCTCCATTTTATGCGGCTCACCCAATGCGATGGATGACTTAATACCCTGCGCATGCAATACGCGATATCGCATCGCAGATGAAATAACAAAACTTGTGGTGGTGCAGAAAAAAATAATGTGATGTTGCAAAATCGCGATGTTGCGATGAGGTTCTACATTCTATGGTTGGTGGTGTTTAAGGGTACAGATGGTGAAATTTTAAATGATGGTTGGTGCAGTGTTCGAACTGCAAGGATGGAGAGTTGCGCACACTAAAACAGACCTACGACCATTAACAAAAATAATCTTGCAGGCTCAATAAAATCTGGAAATCATTGTTGGGTTGCGTGCCAAACAGAATTTATTGTTGTCGTTATCCTTCTAGTCTTCCTGCAGTTCAATTCTTCGTCTTCTACAAAATGTGAAGCTTGAATTAAATTCCAATACTCCCCCTTAATTTCAACTTCTGGGTTTTCTTCCATACCCAAACACTTTCTCAAATAATAAATTTTTTTTTGCCCCAATGGTTTTGTTAAAATATCTACAAACTGCTCCTCTGTTTTACAATGCTTCAGAACAATTTCACTATTGTTCACTAGCTCCCTGATGTAGTGATACTTAGCATCAATTTGTTTCGTTCTCTTATGAAATACTAAATTCTTTGACAATGTTATTGCTGAGCTATTATCACAATAAATTGTTGTGCCTTTTATCTATTCATGACACAAACTCCTCAACATTCTCCTCATCCAAATTGCTTGACATGATGCTGTTGTAGCTACCACATACTCTGCCTCTGCTGTAGATAAAGCCATAATTGGCTATTTCTTAGAATCCCATGAAATGGCTCCTAAACCCATATGAAAAACATAACCAGAGGTGCTTTTCCAGTCATCTATACTTCTAGACCAATCACTGTCAGTATATACAATTAATTCAAAATTTTCTGAAGTGATATATAAAATTCCATACCTTTTTCTTGCTTTCACATACCTCAGAATTCTTTTTGCTATTTGCTAATGTGCCTCCTTTGGCCTTCCATAAATCTGGAAATTAAACTCATATCATGCATAATATCCGGCCTAGCTGCAGTCAAATACATGAGGCTACCAACTATGCTCTTGTACAAACTAGGATCAAAATCCTTGTTGTTGTCTTCTCTGCTTAACTTCAATCCCATCACTGTAGGAGTAATTGTTGCCTTGCAATCCTGCATGTTAAATATTTCCAAAATTTCATTTACATATTTAGCTTGAGAGATAAAAATTTTATTTTCATTCTCCTCTACTTCTATTCCGAAGAATTATTTCAGCAATCGCATATCAGTCATCTCAAACTCATCTTTCATGACTGTCTTAAAATTATCAATGAGGTAAGCATCATTACCTGTAAAGATCACATCATGAAAATATAAAACAAAAATCAGCATCTTGCCATCTTTCTCTTTGATGTATAGTGTGGGTTCTCCTTCACACTTCTCAAACACATTTTCTAGTAGATAGGCATCTATCCTACTATACCCTGCACTTGGTGTTTGTTTCAGCCCAAACAGAGCTTTCTTCAATCTCCATACTTTTTGCTCTTGGCATTCTTTCTCATATCCCAGAGGTTGTTCAACATAAACCTCTTCCATCAATACTCCATTTAGGAATGCTGATTTCACATCCATTTGTTAAAATTTCCACTTGTGTTGTACTACGATGGACAACACTGCTCTCACTATTTCCATTCTTGCAACCGGTGCAAAAGTTTCTTCATAATCTCTTCCATGTTGCTCCTTGTAGCCTTTGACAACAAGTTTGGCCTTGTGCCTTTCAATCTTACCTTCTCAACAAGAGCTTTCAAGTGGCAGAATTTCTCAAACACTTCACTCTTAAATTTCAAAAAATAAACCCATTTTTTTCTTGTTTAATCATCAATAGAATTCAGCACATAGTGGTTGCCTGTTATTGATGGTGATTGCATTGGTCCACACAAATCTGAATGGACAATTTCTAAGGGTGCCTTTGACCTTATGCTCTTTCCTGATGGAAAAATTTCTCTGTGTTGTTTTCCCAAGATACAGCCTTCACATAGACCGTCTGGTTTTTCAATCAATGGTAATCCCTTTACCATTCTTTTCCTATGCAACAAATTCAGACCTCCAAAGTTGAGATGTCCATATCTCAAGTGCCATAACCAATTTTCATCTTTATCTTCTCTTTGGAATGTCTCTTGTGTCACTGCTGCCATTTCAACTCCTTTCTTCAAATCTTCTCTCATCTTGAGAGGGAACATTCTGTTCCTTGTCATCTTCACTTGTGCAATGCATTGCCTGCTCAGTGGTTTATCCATGATGGTGCATACATGATCTTCAAAGAAAAATTTTTACCTCTTTTGAATGAGCTGTCCAATGCTCAAGAGGTTACACTTCATACCAGGCACATAATAAACATCTGATATGGTTTTTATTTCTCCCTTATTTGTCAACACACCCACTCTGCCTTTTCCTATGACAAAGAATTTACTATTTGTCCCCAATGTAACTTGAGAGTTCACATTTTCATCAATAATTGAAAACATGGAAATGTTTCTTGTCATATGGTTGCTACATCCTGAATCTAGAAACCATATATCTTCACTTTTCTCTACAGCCAAATTATATGCTAAAAACATCTTCTCTTGACTGATACTTCCTTTTGTAAAATTATCACTAGGTCTATTATCCCATGCATTCTTGGACTTCTTAGCTGTTGTTATCCTTGGAATACACTTTAATGGACTGCCTGATAGAAATAGAAGAGGGCTTTTGAGTCTTTCTTCTTATTGCTCTTCAACAAATCCTTCGTTGCCTATGTCAAGGTATTGAAAGCATTTTCATCTGCTTGTTCTTCAAAACCATCTTCAACAAGCTACCATAAGTCTTGAGAGACAAACAGGGCTCTCATGGTGATTGCCCAATAGTCATAGTTCTTCCCATTAAACTGTGAGAGTTGAGTATTTCCAATAATCATGATTGTGGTGGCTCCTACCATGGCTAGCACACTCAACTATGAAATAAAAACTTGAATGTGTTTTTAAAAAAATTGTCTCTCTGCCTAAGAGACAAACTCTGTCTTCAAAAAGACTTCTCTGGACTGCACTTTTTAAACACAAAACAAAAACTATGTTTTTGTAATATACCTAGACTTTTGTTGAGCCTTCACACTGCAGGTTGAATGCTAAAACAACTCCTTCCTTCAGCTTCTTTGATAAACTTCAAAGAGCTTGGAATAGCTCTGATACCATGTTGGAATTTCTAAAATATTCCAAACAATTAGACGAAATAAAATTTCCCCACCTTCAACTCAGAGATTCAATTAGAATTCTCGACAGAGATGCATAAAAAATTCTATTTCATCATACTTGAGAAACTATTACAAAATTTCCATAGAACTGTAGTTCTGGCTTTTCAAAAAAAAAACATCAACTACTGCACACACAGCATTTAAAATCTGCTCTCTATATTTTTTAGAAAATGCACAGCAACTTCTAGTTTTTCTGCCTTCTGGCCTAACCAAAAATTACACTCTCTGTTTTTACAAAACAAAGTTACACACAGTCACTACAATTTCTTTTACGGGTTCACAAAATAAATACAATGCATAGTCTATATGTCAAAAAAAATACACAACATCCGTTTATGCCTTCGAGGCCTTTTTTTTTTTAAACATAACATAAAAAATAAACTATTAAAAAAATAAACTAAACTTATATATATTATAAACATTGAAAATGGTTATAATTATATATATTACAACATGTATGTTTTATCCTAAATCTTTGAAACGTAACCCTTTCACAGAGTATGATAAAACATTAAGACTTTGTCTTAAGTCTAAAATAATATTTTCATCGTGATTAAAAATAAATAAACTTTTAACCGAATGTCTTCATCGTGGATTTTAAAAAAAAAGGAAATTAAACTTCATTTGATAATCTATCGCATGCATTTATGAAATGGATGACTTGTGCGATCGGCTCCATTCTATGTGGCTCACCCAATGCAATGGATGACTTAATACCCTACGCATGTGATATGCGATATCGCAATATCGCATCACAGATGAAACAACAAAACTTGTGGTGGTGCAAAAAAAAATAATGCGATGTTGCGAAATTGTGATGTTGCAATGAGATTCTACATTCTATGGTTGGTGGTGTTTAATGGCACGGATGGAGGAATTATAAATGCTGGTTGGTGCAGTTTTTTAATTGCAAGGATGGAGAGTTGCGCACACCAAAACAAGCCTATGACCATTAACAAAAATAATCTTGCAGGCTCAATCAAATCTGGAATTCATTGCTGAGTTGCGTGCCAAACAGAATTTACTGCTGCAACTGTCCTTCTGGTCTTCCTGCCATTCAATTGTTCCTCTTGTGCAAACTATGCAGTTGGAATTAAATTCCAATAATGATCAATCGAGTTCTATTTCTATTTTCTTGCATTTTCGTCTCTAAAAGTGCCGTTGTCCGCAGCTAATCACTCAACGTACATGTCGAAGACAAGAATCAGATTCCAATGGATGCTTTAGGAGGGTTGTTGCTATTTATCATACCTTTGTCCATGTGCTTGATTTTTTCCACCTTGTTGGCTTCTGCCTTGGCCTTGGTTTTGATTTTGATTATTGCCCCTTCCATGAGTATTTGTAGGGCTGCTTCTTCCTCCTCTATTTTGGCTTCTACCTCTTCATTTTCCTCTATAGTTTCCTCTGCCTTGACCTCTTCCTCCTCCAAAAGAAATTTGGGTCTTGAAGGCATGCTCCAAATATGAGTTTGTTGTTCTACGCAATCTTTGTTCATGTGTCATCAATGATGCATGAAGCTCATCAACTGTAAACTTTGAGAGATCCTTTGTCTCTTTAATGGTTGTGAGTATCACATCAAACCTTGAGGGTAAGCTCCTTAACACTTTCTCCACTATTCTTCTTTCTTCCACTATCTCTCCATGAGATCTCATTTGGTTAACCAACCCAATCAACTGTGTGAAAAATGAGTTTATTGTTTCATACCCTTTCATGCAAATAACTTCAATATCCCTTCTCATTAACTGAAGCTTTGCAGTATTTACCTTCTCCATACCTTGGTAGGCTGTCTGGAGGATATCCCATGCATTGTTGGACTTCTTAGTTGTTTTTATCCTTGGGAATACACTTTAATGCACTGTCTGATAGAAATAGAAGAGGGCTTTTGAGTCCTTCTTCTTATTTCTCTTTAACAAATCCTTCGTTGCCTGTGTCAAGGTATTGAAAGCATTTTCATCTGCTTGTTCTTCAAAACCATCTTCAACAAGCTCCCATAAGTCTTGAGAGACAAACAGGGCTCTCATGGCGATTGCCCAATAGTCATAGTTCTTCCGATTAAACTGTGAGAGTTGAGTATTTCCAATACTCATGCTTGTGTTGGCTCCTGCCATGGCTAGCACACTGAACTATGCAATAAAAACTTGACTTCGTTTTTAAACAAATTGTCTCTCTGCCTAAGAGATAAACTCTGTCTTCAAAAAGACTTCTCTGGACTGCACTTTTTAAACACAAAACAAAAACCATTTTTTTGTAATATACCTAGACTTTTGATGAGTCTTCACACTGCTGGTTGAATGCTAAAACAACTCCTTCCTTCAGCTTCTTTGATAAACTTCAAAGAGCTTGGACAAGCTCCGATACCATGTTGGAATTTCTGAAATATTCCAAACAATTAGAAGAAATAAAATTTCCCCACCTTCAACACAGAGATTCAATTAGAATTCTCGACAGAGATGCATAAAAAATTCTATTTCATCAAACTTGAGAAACTATTACAAAATTTCCATAGAACTGTTGTTCTGGATTTTAAAAAAAAAAACATCAGCTACTGCACACACAACATTTAAAATCTGCTCTCTATATTTTTTAGAAAATACACAACAACTTCTAGTTTTTCTGCCTTCTGGCCTAACCAAAAATTACACTCTCTGTTTTTACAAAACAAAGTTACACACAGTCACTGCAATTTCTTTTACGGGCTCACAAAATAAATACAATGCATAGTCTATATGTCAAAAAAAATACACAACATCCTTTTATGCCTTCTGGCCCTTTTTTTTTTTAAACATAACATAAAAAAAAAAACCTATTAAAAAAATAAACTAAACTTATATATATTATAAACATTGAAAATGGTTATAATTATATATATTACAACATATATGTTGTATCCTAAATATTTTAAATGTAACCCTTTCGCGGAGTATGATAAAACATTAAGACTTTGTCTTAAGTCTAAAATAATATTTTCACAGTGATTAAAAATAAATAAACTTTTAACCGAATGTCTTCATCGTGGATTTAAAAAAAAAAGAAATTAAACTTCATTTGATAATCTATCGCATGCATTTATGAAATGGATGACTTGTGCGATCGGCTCCATTCTATGCAGCTCACCCAATGCGATGGATGACTTAATACCCTACACACGTGATATGTGATATCGCAATATCGCATCACAGATGAAACAACAAAACTTGTGGTGGTGCAGAAAAAAATAATGCGATGTTGCGAAATTGTGATGTTGCAATGAAGTTCTGCAATCTGTGGTTGGTGGTGTTTAATGGCACGGTTGGAGGAATTATAAATGCTGGTTGGTGCAGTGTTTTAATTGCAAGGATGGAGAGTTGCACACACCAAAACAAGCATATGACCATTAACAAAAATAATCTTGCAGGCTCAATCAAATCTCGAATTCATTCCTGGGTTGTGTGCCAAACAGAATTTACTGCTGCAACTGTCCTTCTGGTATTCCTTCCATTCAATTGTTTCTCTTCTGTAAACTATGCAGTTGGTCTTCCTGGCCACTTTCGTTCTCAACAAGAGCTTTCAAGTGGCAGAATTTCTCAAACACTTCACTCTTAAACTTCAAAACATAAACCCATGTTTTTATTGTTTAATCATCAATAAAATTCAGCATATAGTGGTTGCCTGCTATTGATGGTAATTGCATTGGTCCACACAAATCTAAATGGACAATTTCTAAGTGTGCCCTTGACCTTATGCTCTTTCCTGATGGAAAAATTTCTCTATGTTGTTTTCCCAAGATACAACCTTCACATAGATTGTCTGGTTTTTCAATCAATGGTAATCCCTTTACCATTCTTTTCCTATGCAACAAATTCAGACCTCCAAAGTTGAGATGTCCAAATCTCAAGTGCCATAACCAATTTTCATCTTTATCTTCTCTTTCGAATGTCTCTTGTGTCACTGCTGCCATTTCAACTCCTTTCTTCAAATCTTCTCTCATCTTGAGAGGGAACATTCTGTTCCTTGTCATCTTCACTTGTGCAATACATTTCTTGCTCAGTGGTTTATCCATGATGGTGCATAAATTATCTTAAAAGAAAACAATGTACCCCTTTTGAATGAGTTTTCCAATGCTCAAGAGGTTACACTTCATACTAGGCACATAGTAAACATCTGATATGGTTTTTCTTTCTCCCTTCTTTGTCAACACACCCACTCTGCCTTTTCCTATGACAAAGACTTTACTATTTGTCCCCAATGTAACTTGAGACTTCAAATTTTCATCAATCATTGAAAACATGGAAATGTTTCTTATCATATGGTTGCTACATCCTGAATCTAGAAACCATATATCTTCACTTTTCTCTTCAGCCAAATTATATGCTAAAAACATCTTCTCTTGACTGATACTTCCTTTTGTAAAATTAGCACTAGGTCTATTACCCATGTCACTATGTTTCTTCCTACATTCATTGGCATAATGGCCATACTTCTTACAGTAATGACATTGGAATTGGGATTTATCATACCTTTGTCCATGTGCTTGATTTTTTCCACCTTTCTGGCTTCTACGTTGGCCTTGGTTCTGATTTTGATTACTGCCCCTTCCATGAGTATTTGCAGGGCTTCTTCTTCCTCCTCTGTCTTGGCTTCTTCCTCTTCATTTTCCTCTGTAGTTTCCTCTGCCTTGACCTCTTCCTCCTCCAAAAGAATTTTTGGTCTTAAAGGCATGCTCCAAATATGAGTTTGTTGTTATACCCAATCTTTGTTCATGTGTCATCAATGATTCATGAAGCTCATCAACTGTAAAATTTGAGAGATCATTTGTCTCTTCAATGGTTGTGAGTATCACATCAAACCTTGAGGGTAAGCTCCTCAGCACTTTCTCCACTATTCTTCTTTCTTCCACTATCTCTCCATGAGATCTCATTTGGGTAACCAACCCAATCAACTGTGTGAAAAATGAGTTTATTGTTTCAGACTCTTTCATGCAAATAACTTCAAAATCCCTTCTCATTAATTGAAGCTTTGCAGCATTCACCTTCTCCATACCTTGGTAGGTTGTCTGGAGGATATCCCATGCATTATTGGACTTCTTAGCTGTTTTTATCCTTGGGAATACACTTTAATGCACTGCCTGATAGAAATAGAAGAGGGCTTTTGAGTCCTTCTTCTTATTTCTCTTCAACAAATCCTTCGTTGCCTGTGTCAAGGTATTGAAAGCATTTTCATCTGCTTGTTCTTCAAAACCATCTTCAACAAGCTCCCATAAGTCTTGGGAGACAAACAGGGCTCTCATGGTGATTTCCCAATAGCCATAGTTCTTCTCATTAAACTGTGAGAGTTGAGTATTTCCAATACTCATGCTTGTGTTGGCTCCTTCCGTGGCTAGCACACTGAACTATGCAATAAAAACTTGGCTATGTTTTTAAACAAATTGTCTCTCTGCCTAAGAGACAAACTCTGTCTTCAAAAAGACTTCTCTGGACTGCACCTTTTAAACACAAAACAAAAAATATGTTTTTGTAATATACCTGGACTTTTGCTGAGCTTTCACACGGCTGGTTGAATGCTAAAACAACTCCTTCCTTCATCTTCTTTGATAAACTTCAAAGGGCTTGGACTAGCTCCGATACCATGTTGGAATTTCTGAAATATTCCAAACAATTAGAGGAAATAAAATTTCCCCACCTTCAACACAGAGATTCAATTAGAATTCTCAACAGAGATGCATAAAAAATTCTATTTCATCAAACTTGAGAAACTATTACAAAATTTCCATAGAACTCTTGTTCTGGATTTTCAAAAAAAAAACATCAGCTACTGCACACACAACATTTAAAATCTTCTCTCTATATTTTTTAGAAAATGCACAGCAACTTCTAGTTTTTCTGCCTTCTGGACTAACCAAAAATTACACTCTCTGTTTTTACAAAACAAAGTTACACACAGTCACTGCAATTTCTTTTACGGGCTCACAAAATAAATACAATGCATAGTCTATATGTCAAAAAAAATACACAACATCCTTTTATGCCTTCAGGCCCCCTTTTTTTTAAACATAACATAAAAAAAAACTATTAAAAAAATAAACTAAACTTATATATATTATAAACATTGAAAATGGTTATAATTATATATATTACAACATATATGTTTTATCCTAAATCTTTGAAACTTAACCCTTTACCGAAGTATGACAAAACAGTAAGACTTTGTCTTAAGTCTAAAATAATATTTTCACCGTGATTAAAAATAAATAAACTTTTAACCGAATGTCTTCATCGTGGATTTAAAAAAAAAAAGAAATTAAACTTCATTTGATGATCTATCGCATCCATTTATGAAATGGATGACTTGTGCGATCAGCGCCATTCTATGCGGCTCACCCAATGCGATGGATGACTTAATACCCTACGCATGTGATATGCGATATCGTAATATCACATCACAAATGAAACAACAAAACTTGTGGTGGTGCAGAAAAAAATAATGCGATGTTGCGAAATTGTGATGTTCCAACGAGGTTCTGCATTTTGTGGTTGGTGGTGTTTAATGGCACGGATGGAGGAATTTGAAATGATGGTTGGTGCAGTGTTTTAATTGCAAGGATGGAGAGTTGCGCACACCAAAACAAGCCTATGACCATTAACAAAAATAAGCTTGCAGGCTCAATCAAATCTAGAATTCATTCCTGGGTTGCGTGCCAAACAGAATTTACTGCTGCAACTATCCTTCTGGTCTTCCTGCCATTCAATTGTTCCTCTTCTGCAAACTATGCAGTTGGAATTAAATTCCAATAATGATCAATCGAGTTCTATTTCTATTTTCTTGCATTTTCATTTCTAAAAGTGGTGTTGTCTGCAGCTAATCACTCAACGTACATGTCGAAGACAAGAATTAGATTCCAATGGATGCTTTAGGAGGGTTGTTGCTAGAATTACATTTTTTTTTTTTTTGGATTTATAAAATTTAATCAAGTTATTTATTATTTTTTTATGATTTTTGAATAGTCTATTTAGTACTCATTTCATGAGTGATACTAAAAATGAGATTGAAACTAGTAAAATGAATCATATAACTTCAATATTGACTTCTCAGACATGTATATATGACTCAAATATATTTAACTGTAGAATTTTTTTCTTACAATCAATTCCACTTAACATACTATATTTATAAAACCTAAAAAAACTAAATTAAAACAATACTATCAACTTAAAGGAAATTTAGTTCTAGTTCTGTTTTTTTAACCCAAACAATAAAAAACTATCATAGCTATAATATATTTAATTCGAATTCCGTTTTTAACAAATCACAGCTATCATGGAGCTTATGATTATGATTAGGAGAAATAGAATAAACAATTTATCACAGATCTTAGGAGTATTGGATTCAATACATAGTTATCAAATTCGACAGAATAGCTTAATTTTTTTTTTGAAAATTTATTAATTTGTTAGAATTTGGTTGGAATATTTATAAATTTGAATTTAGTTGAACTATTTATAAAATTTTAGATATAATAGTTTTACTAATTGGAAATATCAATTTTTTTTAATATTAGATTTTTATCTTTTATATTATAAAAAAAATATTAGCACAACCATATTAATAAATGTGATTAATATCAATCTATAAATATCTATAGATAAAAATATAAAAATTTAATATTAATATTATTATTGATATTAATAAATATGATAATAATATAATAATAATAATTTTATTTTAAAAAATCAATATTATGATATTAGAAAAATGATATTAATTATAACAATTATAATGATAATTTCTAATAATAATTATTATATTATTAATTAAAAATACAATTAATAATTAATATTAGAAATCCAAAATATTATAAATTAAAATAAAATATATTCAACACAAAATTAATATTGAAGACCCAAAGAATTAATATTAATAATTCAAAACATTAATATTATAAATATTAAAGAAATATATACTAAATCTTAAAATTCATATTATAAACAGATTTATATTGGAGGATATAGTCTGGAAAATGATCCACAATTGTTGGTTAAAATATGTCACAAAAGTCATTCTCATTTAATTTAACCAATTTAAATTTGGCTACTACGGTTTTATTTATTTTTATTTTTATTTTAAAATATACACTCCTCCGGTTCTTTATAGGGTGAACGAAACATAACCAACCCATATACAGATAGATCGAAGTAGCTTTCAGTATTTTCGCAAGCAATTTAACTGCAGTTCAGTTTCTAATAAAACACCCTACTGTAACTGTAAAAATCAATTACCTCGTTGGGCCTGGAAAACATTCACCCAAAAATGTAATGTTTGTTCAAACACTAACCTACTTAATACAACTTGTAAAAAAATTCAACTCGTGTAGAAAATAGTTATTTTTCACTTCACTAAAAAGGCTTTAGGAAGTCTCTATTCACTTAGGGGAATGGATTTTCTGAAGCTTTGTTTAGACTTTGTACTGTGAAGATATTTTTCTTTACACTAAAACCTACCAATATCTTTAGAGTAGAAATTACTGAAATTAATTACTTTTAGGGTTGAAATTAAAGAGAATATAAATCCTTAATTTCCACCCTAAAAATCATAATTACTAATTTAAAAAGTTTACTACCAATAAAACAGCCTGATTAATCACATTTTTCCATTTGCAGAAAGATGACTGTAAACGATTGTACTCAGGAATTATAAGAACATCATAAACAGCTGGTGAAACATAACTGTAGAAAATACATCAAAAGCATACGCAATACCTTACACCATACCAAATTTAAAAGCAGTGCTACAATTCTTGATTATATAACACCATATTTATAGCTACAATATAAGCAAATAAACAAAAGTTTGACGATATTAAAAGGCGGAATCCCACACAGCGAAGCAACAACTAAGCTGGAACCCAGAGGAAAGGATTTGTGACTAAATTCAGACCGTATATCATAATTTCTTTGAATGTTAGTTATGACATACAGATGCAATATTAAGTAAACTGTTCAAAAATCATAAAAAAATTAATCAATTACTATTACCTATTATAAAAAATAATCATAAATTAAATTCTAAAAATAATATCTAATATAAATATTATATTTCAACATAATCATATAATAATAAAATCCAAAACATAATCATACATATTTCGATAGGAAATATTTATTTTTACATACATATCATAGAAGGAATGGCTTTAACCCAAAAGAGGGAAGAGAGAAAAACCTCACAGGTTTACTGTCGTTGAGATACAGCAACAAATACTGAATCATTGATGCTTATGTCCACAGTGGTTCCCACACCTCATCAACATCCATGCCTTCACTCTCTTGCAGTGATGCATCCGAAAATCTTTAAAGAGCGTTACAAGATTATCATATTGGGACTGCAGCTCTGCAACTCTTTTGCTTGGGACGAAGCCAATTGGGATTGCAGCTCTGCAGCTCTGCAACTCATTGATTACTCCTAAAGTCTCGATCTCGAAGTCTCTGCTTTGCTTCGTACACCATGCTCTTTACTGCATCAGCTCTATGCTCGGCCGGAAGATCCTGTAACGGATTATCTCGACATCAATATCAGACCATCGGATGTATTTGTTGGAAAGGTAGAAGAGGATGGCATAAAATAACACAAATAATTCAAGATAAGTTTTTTTTTTTTTTATTGAACACACAAATTTGATAATTACAATGAAACTTGATGATTACAATGAATAGTAAACATTATTTAAACTTTTTCTTAACTACTCGCCTAAAATAATTTAAGATGCAATAATTCCAAATCCAATTAACTAAACTGGACCAACTTAACTGACTCTCTAAACTACTCTTCATGCAAGAATAATTGGCTATTTCAACAGTTTTTGGGAAAGCTAATAACTAAAATTAATAAACTAAAAAAACCCCCTAAATTTCCTGAAATTTTCTTCATATCTCTGATTTATGTAAATAATAAATCGAAAGCCAGTTAGTTCAAAGTTTATTCCAAGTTTGTCCCATAACACCATTATTATTGAACTTCAACTAGGGAGTAAAAGCAATCGAACTGTAATAAACCTGCAGTAATTTAATGACATAGGCATTTCCGAAAACTCTCTTGACTAACAAGAACTTT
Source organism: Pinus albicaulis (assembly GCA_034641835.2). Taxonomy (NCBI): domain Eukaryota; kingdom Viridiplantae; phylum Streptophyta; class Pinopsida; order Pinales; family Pinaceae; genus Pinus; species Pinus albicaulis. Next base: position 45,032 of record JAXQQM020057919.1, on the reverse strand, counting down.
CGGGGATCGTCGTGTGCGAAGAAAGGTGCGAGCACGCATTTGTCTGAACATTTCTTTCTCTGGATCTTGCAACCAGCGCAAGGAGATGCCAGTGTTGTGAAAGCAGAGTTGTCCTAATTTCGCAAATTAACACTTCCACAAAAAGTAGTTAGTTCTCTCGGAATTGTAGTGCTCTCCTTTAAAGAACGTTAATACTTCCACCACTACTATTCCATACCTTTCTGTCGCAGTTTCAGGATGGAATACAGCGAGATTGATGCAACAAAATACGAAAAAAACACGATAATTATAGAAAAATGGAGTCCTTATGGAGAGGTTGGTGGATTGGCTAAATTCTGTGGTGTATTTTAGTAGGTTATAGATCCTGATCTTGCGGATTACCATAAATGTTGTATCAACATTTTAGCACTGTTATATATTCTGAAATATTTTGGAATTTGTTTGAAAATTATATGATATGTACGCAATAATAATACATTTCGCGGCCCCCTCCTCATACAGTGTTGTTCTCTCCATTCGAGGGCCCCACAAAACTTTCTCTTCTCCCGTCATTGTGAACTATTCCACAAGTTGTTTCTGCATTAGAGAACATAAGAGCTCTCCTTTTCTTTGCGCCAATAACTGACTCGTGTTTCCATGTCTCCCCTCTCCTCCCCTCCCCTTTTTCTTTTTGAATATCTAAATTAGAAACACATAACTGTGGTTTATCTTCCTGTTTCCTGTTTCTCCCCTCCCCTTTTTCTTTTTGAATATCTAAATTAGAAACACATAACTGTGGTTTATCTTCAAATAACCGGTCACCTTCCCTCCAATTGATAGGGAAGTACACACCGAAACCTAGCAAGAAATGTGTAAAAAGGAAATAAATTGAACAAAAACTTGTCACATCTAGCTAAACGACATATTCGAAAGATGAAACTTTAGTTATTGGTTATTTTGCTATGAAAATAATGGATATGGCGGTTATGAGTTCGTCCACCTTGTTGCTTGATCTTGGCCAAAGGTTGGATTGGTTAGCTCACTGGCCAAAGGTTCCACAGGTTAGTTGACAATAAGGGAGGATGTGGAAAAGATGTTACAACACCACTCGAAGTTGAGAGGATCTATCCATGAAAGAATTCACTATAGACTTTGATGCCAAATTAGAGAGGTTTTTAATGGTACCCATTTGGGCCTGTCTTTCAGCCCTTCCACTATAATTCTAGTTGGATGAAGTGTTTTGAGTGATAGGGCACATTTTTGACTTATTTTATGTAGATGCCTCCTATAAAAAATCAAGATACACGGTGATGGCAAAGATCCTTCTCGGACTAAATTTACCTTAGGGTCTACCGGATACCACCTCAATTCAAATAAGGACCAAGACCCATAAGCAATCCTTGGTTTATGGTGGGATACTGTAAAATGTGCAAGATGCCATTCATATAGTCACTTTGGGGAGGATTGACCCCATAGAAGGGTAAAAAAATTATGGGTTTGAAAGTCACTAAAGGGAATGGACTCTAAAATCCACCGATATCAAATCATGGTAGAGGACGGTCAATGATCAAAGAATAAGGTCTCTACTCTAACATGAAGCTCAAATCGATGAGAACTAGTTCCTATTGATTCCCCACAGGGACCTCCTACACTCACACCTGTGATTATTTCAAAGGAAGCAAACATCCCCTATACAACCATCATGACCTCCTCGACCAATATGGAATTTTACCCACCATCCTCTTCCTTTTCATTTGATGTTGGAAAACATCTCTACTCCTCTTATCCCACATCCATTAAGACATCAAATTGTATATACCTTTTGAATTATCTTCCCCGACTATCTTTCACTCCTCCTCGCCCCCCCTCGCCCCTTAAATTTCCTTGTGCTCTATCCCTTTAAAGAGAACTTTCAACCTCCTACCAGTGTTACCCTTTCATCACTCATGTTCGAGACCTACATTTTAGAGGACTTTGCTCTAGAGGGGGAATTGGATTGATGGAAGATTAGTTTTCCCAAGGTACATGATAGGGAAGAAAAAATTTATTTTGATAGCTATGAAGTGTAGGCCTAATCTAAGTTAAGATTGGGAAAACCAAAATTGATAATTAGGGCTATTAGAAAATTAGCCCCTACAAAGGGTTGGAATCAATATTCTTCGCCTAAAAGTAAGGTGCTTTCCCAACCCTACAAAAGCCCTAACCATAAGGAGGTTGATCTCTCTCCTTTATTTGAATTTTTTTTTTTTACAATGGACAATGATTGTAGGTGCCAAGCATAATCCATTATGTCTTCTCTGCTCCCCTCTTAGTATTTTGATCATACAAATGCTCGAGTGAGATTAGGAGGTCTTATTATGGTGTAATGGACCTCCATTATATGTTTTGCATTGACTTGGTACTCTTGGTCATGCCGTATAATGTCCTTTATATTTAGGGAAAATGGGTTATCCTTCACTGGATTGAATATATATGGTCCATATATGGAAAGAAAGACCTCGCAGATTATGTTCAATTTTTTTTTTTTAATTAATATTATTATTATTATTATGCTTAATATTATTATTTATTTATTTATTTATTTTTATTTTTATTTTATTTATTTTTCTTTTAGCTTATTTTTATTTCTATTTATTTAATTATTGGTATTTTTATGTTATTGTTGTTGTTATTATTATTATTATTATTATTTATTTAATTTTATTTATTTATTTATTTATTTATTTTTTTACTCAGTTTTGATTCTTTAATATGTCATTGGTTATAATGTTCTTTTTACTTGAACCTTGACTCTTATAATTAGTTAAATATACGAATAAAAGTTATTTATATTTATTAATTAATAATAATAATTTATTATTAAATAATTAAATAAATTAATTTAATAAGAAAGATATACATATATATAACCACTATTGGTTAAATAACTTACCATTACATTAATTTAATTGATTAATTAATTGTATAAATATATTAACTATTTTATAAATAATAATAATAATAATAATAATTAATTAAATTAATAAATAATGGAATAATTATTTTTTCAAAGTCAAACTAGCCATTATCCTAACGGCTAGTTGAGCCATTTTTACATCTAGTTATACTTAATGATTGGATCTGATCTCTCAAATAGTCCTGATGATGAACCACACTAGTTGGTTTGAAACACATCAACCACGTTCAATTTCATGTGATTATTACCGAAAGAATTCTGCTAATTTATATGATGGATCACGGAAACTTAGATTCCAGAAATGTTTTTCTATGCCTGTAGTTAAAGTTTACTAGCAACAATCTGAAATACAGGGACCCGCTGCCTATCTAGACCCCATGGTAGATTATTTTCTCGATAGTATTCCAAATTTTGGGCTTATGAGTGTTCAGACTGTAAAGATTCTCCCCACCTGGAAAGAAATTCAGACAAGGAATGCTTATACAACCAAGAGACTAGATCATTTCCTATTTTCAAAAAAAAAAAATATTCGATATGAATCTTCAAATTTGTTGGTGGGATACATGTGGGGGAGATTCGGGCCACAAACTAATAAATTTCGATATGGATATGGAAACCTGAAAGCCAATGGGTCCTTTCAAATTAAAGCTGGGTTTGGTTGAACGCCCCTCCCTTATTGAAAAAATCAAGGAGGTTTGGAGTCTTTACAATCCCACTTATTGTTCTTTTCCTCTAGGCCAATTCTAGGAGAATCTTAAAAAGGTTAAGGACACCATCTCACAATGGGCCAAGGAGAAAAAATGTCATGATGAAATGCTCCTATCCGAGATTGAAATCAAGCTTTAGGATCTCCTTTAAAATTTTGATCACTCCTTTTTCTCTGATATGAAAAAATATCATCTCTAAAAGCCCTTGAAGAGGAAAAATGATTTCTCCTTCGAGAAAAAGAAAAAGAATGGTATTTTAAAATAAGGGCTTTGTGGCTCTAAGTAGGGGGTGGAAACATAAAACACTTTCATAGAATTGCAAACCATAGGAAATCCATTAACACCATGAGGGAGATCAAAAAAACTAATGGCTCAAAAGCCTCTACATTCAAGGAAATTATAGAGGAAGGTTTCTAATATTTCAAATCCATATTCAAAAATCCAGGTGGAGCAAACATAGAAAAAATTCTTCAATAATAACTTACTCCCAAATTTTATTGATGAAGAAGAAAATGAATATTTGATGAAAGGTACCTCAAGGGCTAAGGTGAAAGTTGTGTTACAAATATTTCAAAATGATAAAATCATTATTCTAGTTGGTCTCCCAATAGAACTATACCAAGCATGCTTTGACTTTATTGGAGATGGCTTATTGAGAGTGGTGGAATGATATAGAATAATTTTTTGGGTCTTAGCTCCATTTAATACCACCTTCTTAGCTCTCATTCCAAAATATGATAAGCGTAAATATTTTGACCTATTCCATCCTATCGCTTTGTGCAAATCTATCTTTAACGTAATCTTAAAGGCGATTTCCCTACAACAAAAGCCCATTTTTTGAGAGGATATTTCATTAGAAAATTTTGGGCTCTTAAATGATTGACAAATCAATCAAGCAATTGGTATTTCTCATGAAGGTCTCCACTCCAACCATACTCAAAAGTAAAAGGTTGTAATTTACAAAGTGGATTTATCCAACGCATTTGATAGCTCATGGATTGGCTCTACATCATATTGATTCTCCTTGATTTGGACTTCAACCCTTCTTTTGTTGATTGGATCTACAACAACATAAACACATCATCAACAACTTTATTGATAAATTGATCAACTTCCCCTTTTTTCAATCACTAGAGATATTTCATATAGGGTTTCCCTTTGTCCCCTCTCCTTTTATTAGTGGTTGATGAAGTCATTAATAGGGCTATTCTAGATGTAAATAGAGGGCACCTACTTATAGGCATTGGAATTATTCTAGCATGCTCTCGTACTCATCTCTTATTTTTGGATGATATCAACATCTTCCTTGCGCTAGATTTTGGAAGCCTTTAAAAAATTGCTCACAATTTGGATTTATTCTTTATGGCCATAGGTATGTTGATTAATCATTGGAAACCAACTCTCATAAGGAATTCCCTAGATAATGATGATGTTGATCACGTCTCTAGTGATTTTTCAAAAGTTCCCATGCCTTTAAGAGATCAAATAAAATAACTTGGGCTTCTTTTAACACAAAAAAATTATAGGAAGGAGGATTGGGCATGGCTTATTGCAATAACTCGACTTAGAATTCCAAGATTGTGAAAGATACCGCTCTCTTGAGTTGGAATGTTATTTCTCTACAGGTCAGTGCTAGAGGCAATCCCAATATATTAGACATGCTTTGCTTGGATTTCTATGCACGTTCTCAATAAAGTAAATCATATATTATTGAGATACCTATAGGTCAGAAACCAAGAGCAAAGACCATATTCCTTAGCAACATGGTCCTCCATAGATCTCCCAAAAAACTTGGGAGGTTGTGGATTAAAAAACCTTACTTGGCTTTCAAAAGCATTAGCTATGAAAGAAACCTGGAAGATAATTAAGGGAAAAATTATTTGGGCTGAAGCATAGGGGCTTCACTCAATGAACCTATAACATATCACGTGCAATCATCGCATATTAAACAATACCCTTAATTTGAGTATATATTGGAAAATACCTCTAAAATACACATTATTCCCCTACCAATATAAGCCTAATACACCTTCCCAATTTAAGAAACCCCTACTTTCACTATATATTATAAGTATCTATTTTTTCATTAACATTTTTTACACCCCTTTACATTTTTTCATTAACTTTGAGATCAATTTTTTATACATGCCAATATAAAAACCCTTTACCCCCTATATATCCCCCAATATATTATGTCATTTTTTCGTCGTTATATATCCCCCAATGTGAACCCACGCGCTATGGTACGAATCCCATAGTGAAGCCCCTATGCGCTCAAGTTATGTTAAAAAGGCATACTCTCCCCTCCTCTACCTTGGAATGGCTTAGAACTCCAAAGAAAAATACTCAAAATGGACCCATAGTATCGACGGCCATTATAATTTGTGTTGAGATTATAACACAAGGACTTAGATGGAAGGTATGGGATGGTAAACAACTATTATTTAAAGGTACCCTTGTGTAGGGACCTTATATTCATACATTCTTTCTACTCTATTTATCCATGCACTAAATGATCGAGAAATATAATGTATGCATTAGGCATCCAGTATGATGTCTTTTTGTCGAGAAAACTTGGAAAGGAGTTGAATCCTTAAATGTAAAAGGTGATTTGGTTTTTGAATGAACTATGTACACAACTTCCCTATAAAAAAAACATATCTCCATGTGGTTGTCAAAATACATGTTGGTCTAGTCTTATGCTCCTTTAGGAATCTACAACCCAATGTATGGGTACCTACCCATAACTCAACAACCAAATACCCAACCTCGCCCCTAGTGGATAAATAGGTTTTGGAAATTTAACAACCCACCTAAAAAATAGCTTTTAATGTGGTTGTGGTTTAGAGATAAAGCACCCACCGAGACATCTTATACTAAAGATCCTTTTGTGGACATGCTCATTTGTCATGAGGAAGTTGAATCGATCCCATAATTTTTCATTCATTGTACCTTTTCAAACATGCATAGTAAGAAATTCAATGAACAGAAGGGGTAGAAAATATATGGCAAGGGAACTCTATTGAAGACTACTTAGAATCATTGTTTGATTGAAAGCCAAAAACAAAAGTACAATATATCCTTCTTGTTTTTTGGATAGAGAAGTTGGTTGGAGAGAAATAGTTCAATATTTGAAAATGAAAGGAAATCCTTCATCAAGGTAGTTTAGAATAGTTTGTGATTAAAATATTCTCTCCACACCGTTCTAACCATCTTTTGAAACAAAACAATTCTAAAATAAAAATTCAAAAAGATAAGCCGTGACTCTCTTTGATGGAAGAACTCAATAGATCTCAACAATTGGTAGATTGTGAGGACTCATTTATTTAACTAATTCACATTATTTTTCCTTTACTTGCAACATTGGAATGACAACCAACATCGATGCTAAATTATTTGCTCTGAAATTACTTTTACAATTGGCCCAATTGCTTTGGTTAACTTGAAGTTAATATCTATGGAAGCTCTTTGATAGTGACAAAATGGATGTATAGACATCAGCAATTATCAAAATCAAGAAGCATATCAACTTTCAATAGAAGACTTTGCACTAGATCAGGGACCGTGGAAAAGAAGTCAAAAAAGGCCATGACAGTTCCACCAGTTGTGCAGGTTTGAGAATAAGTAGTCATGATATACCCACAGGACAAGAACTTTCAAGACACTGATAAAAATTTTTGGTTTTTAAATTATTTCAAGTGCTGAATTATGAAAATTTAAAATTGTACAGTTTTAGTCACAATCTAGGATGAAGAAGAACAGTTTTATACGACTCTGTTTACAATGATGTTTTATAGGGAGATAGCTATGCTTTGGCACATTGATCAATAACTGAGGGAGGCATGTAGCAAAAACAATTCAGTTTTTATATAAATTGAATGATTAAGAAACAAATTCATTTAGTTGTTTTGGAGTTAGTTTAATTTTTTTCTATTGCGATTATAAAATGATATTTTGAAGACTCTTATATAATTAAACTTATTTAAAAAATCATTTGAAGTTTAAATTCTTAACTGTATGCTTTTTAAAATTTTATCTAAAATTGTAGAGGGAGAAGCCGTGAAAAAAGAGCCATTGTTTTTTCATGGTTAACAAGATTGTGATGACCCAACGAGTGACGCAGTGTACCGAAAACAATTCAATTTTTTACAACCGGAATATTATTTGGTTGGTCTCACTGTAAGAAAAAAAAAACCATACTTTTACGTATTTTTGATAATAATGAGAAATTACAAATCGTTCTTTATATAGCGATTTATTTGATTTTTAAATAAACAATTTATCTTAACATTTAAACATAGGAAAAAAATTTACCAAAATTACTGAAAAAAATTAGAAATATAAAATATATTGAAATCAATAATTTAATTTAAGTTTAATATTTTTTTATTATTATTAAGTGAATTTATATTTTAAAAGATAAAAAAATAAATATTTAATTGATATTAATTTTTTCATTGGTTAAACTTAAGTACTTTTTATAAGAGAAGTCATTGTTCTCTTTCAAAGTAAGTAAAGCTTTGGAATTATAATAAAAAATTGGAGCTAGAATTCTAACAAATTCTTTCATGTTCCGAAACTACACTGCATTTAGAAGCCTAAAAGATAGAGTATCTATGTTTATGGAAAAAAATTCTATAATTCTAAATAGTGGTCTCCTTTAGACTCTACAAAAAACTCCTAAGAACAATATGTATCTACATAAATATTCCAAAAATTAATAGATTATTTGACAAAGAGTAATTCTTCATCACCAACTTATCCACCCAGTTGCATTCCCATGCTCGGCTTGCTATTCTTTTCCATCAAGAATTTCTAGCCTCTTTCTGTATTTGGTCCTCAGTAGTCCTAACCACATCCAAAATGGACTTAACTCTATTGCTAGAGTTTTCCACTATCTCTACCACCCTTATATTCATGACTGCCAAATTAATACACATATATGACTGGAATTTTTACGACTTCTTTTGCAATAATTCACATTTGGTATTCATCAACAACTAGAATTCCATATGTTCCTTTTCCTCCATAGCATAGATATGAATCAAAATTTCCGGAGGCCCTTCAACTAACTCCAATAATACTTACAGGAGGCACTTTAATTTTTCCAATTTTCCTTCATGGGATTATTTCTCTTATTCCACCATAGGCACACTTTGCGTCTCCTTACAATTGAAGCCAAGAAACAACGACCACCTCTACTCATGAATATGTTTATATATCACAAAGCAAGATCAGAAGTGAGTTGTATTATGTTATATATAGCCAACTCTCCATTTGATTCACCACCTTGGAGGACTAAATTACAAGGCCTCCAATCCCATTCTTGGACCACAATGAATTCTTTGGAATAACAACTAATTGATACAGAGGAGTGAGATTAACCTCATATTATCGAGGTTCAACCGAGACTCCTATCTCTTCTGTAAGCTCCAACCTTCCTTGATTTTCAAAGCTTAGTTGCCACTTGCATCCACATGGAGCTTGATTTAGTCACTAGAAGGAATAATGACAAAGACAAAAGTACTATGTCATAATATTCTATGTTTTGAGAGTTAATGCCAGTTGACCATCCACTCTTAACCTAAAATTGTTGATCAAAATCCAATTATATGGGGGGAATGTGTATGCTAAGCTTAGAAAATGTAGTTTCTTTTAGAGAGAGGTGCATTACCTGGGACATGGTGTTTCCAAGGAAGGCATAAAAATGGATCGAAAAAATATAAAATCTATCATGGAATGGGTCACACGGAAAAATGTGGATGAGGTAAGATCATTCATGGGATTAGAAGGTTATTACAGGAGGTTCATCACGAACATCTCATAGATTTCATATCCTATTACATTGTTGCAAAGAAAAGGTAAGAAATTTGAGTGGAGAGACAAATATATAGTGAGGGTTGAACAATTGAAATAGTTGTTGACAAACGCTCCAGTGTTAAAGATTGCAGATCCAGAAAAATAATTCGTGGTATGTACAAAATTCTTGCAAGAAGGGACTTGGTGGAGTTTTCATGCAGGAAGGACAATTAGTATGCTATGAATCACAAAAACTGAATGAGAAGAAGCAAAATTATCTGACACATGATCTTCATTTGGTAGCAATCATTCATGCATTGAAGATGTGGATGCACTGTCTTCTTGGAAGGAGGTTTGTACTTATGAGAGATCATAGTGAATTGAGGTATCTATTTGAAAAACTGAATCTAAACTCCATTCAATCTAGATGGTTGGTCATGATCAGTGAGTTTGACTTTGAGATCAAGGTAAAATAGAACATGGTTGTAGATGCTCTTAATAGGTGGATACTGGTAAATCACAATGAAAATATGAGTTCTTATGGGACATATCTACATGATTGTATCTTACAGGAAGTTCAACATGATGACAGGTATAGAGAGCTTAGGCACAGGTTACAACAAAGTACAATTATAGGTACAGGTAGTGATGCAGGTACAGGTACAGGTGGAAAGGATGTGGACTACCATCTCTCAACATATGGCTTGGTTACATTTAGGGACAAGATATATGTGCTAGACAATAGTGAGCTTAGAAATATTATCTTGAGAGAGTTTCGTGCGAAACAATATTCAGGTCACCCAAGGTATCAAAAGACATTAACAAGAATGAATATTTTTTATCATTGTCTGAATCTGAAAAAGGATGTGGTAGACTTTGTGGCTAGATGTTTGTATTTTCAGTAGGTAAAGGCATAGTGTAAACATCCAGGTGGATTACTAACCGATTATCATTCCATAGTGGAAGTGGGAGGTCATTTCCATGGTCTTGCATCTCATTCCAATGAAGACTACATATTGATCTAGTGACATGGCACGGGTATTCATCAAATATGTGGTCATATTTCACGGTTTTCCAAATAATGTTCTTTCATACATGGATGCTAAGATCACTTCAATATTCTAGAAATATTTATTTGCATGTTTGGGTACAAATTTTGCCTTCACCACAACTTATCATCTAGAGGAAGATGTACAGAGAGAGGGGGTCAATAGGATATTAGAGGATATGTTGAAGATGTATGTGACATGTAAACAAAAGATATGGGAGGAGTACCTTGCATTGGTTGAGTTTTCTTATAATAACTGGTATTAGGAGTCTTTGAGGATGAGTCCGTTTTTAGGCACTTTATGGGTGAATTTGTAATACTCCTATAAGTTGGAGTGGTCTAGTTAACACGGTATTGATTGGAAAAGAAATGTTGGAAGAAATGGAATAGGAAATGAAGGTAAGCAAGAATGTGTCTATTTGTCCTCTTCTAAATGTTCTTGAGTCTCTCGAACACCTGACATAATGGTTATGGATTCAAGCTCAACTTATGATGCTTATGCCTCTTCAATCAACTCAGCTTCTTGTACAAATTGTCCCTCTTCAATCTCACTTGAGGTCCCTCAAGTGAAGCTATGAGTGGAATTTTGGATGAATATTATGCTCTTTCAGCTCTCCTTCTTATGCTCCTAATCTCAGGACTTGAAACCAACAATTTCCCTTCACCTTTCTGCAAATTTAACCTTGTCAGCATCACAAATTTGTGACCATTAACTTGCACAAAAAATCAAGAAACTATCAAGCAACTAACCTTAGTAACCTTGTGCTCTTCAACCTAAGCTCTAATACCAACTTGATCTAAATTTGAATGTTAGTTATTTCTGTGCTAATTTCATTTTTAGATATAAAACTTATTCATTCTTATGCTTCATGTGCAGGTTCCCTTGTTTCTTATGTGTGTCAAAGAGGTAATTAAAACTAAATTTTATGAGTGTTTTTTGAAGCATAAAGCATGAATTTAAATGGTTGAATAGCAGCAACATAAAAAATAGCAAACCATAACAAATGATACATTAAAACAATGTTTTGATGAAGGATTTCACCCAACCTTGGCTACATCTCCTTGGTCCAGCTCCATAGCTTGGGCCTCTGTGTTAGCTCAATTGTGCTAAAAATAATGTTTACATGCATCAAATGCTCTTATAACCTGTTCTAATGATTTTAAAATGTAGAAATATCTTAGAAATGTTTTTTTATTTACTCAATTTGGTTACAAGATGCTCTAGGTATGCCCTTCCCTCCTTGTGGCCCTAGGCTTCAAAAATATTCAAGGCAACAAAAAACTATGTATATGACCTCTTTTTCCTCTCCAACCTATCCCACTGGCTCCAAAACATAAAAATATACCAAGAATGACTCTTTCTGAGCTCAATTTGGTCGAAAATTGCCTCAGTTATGGAAAAAACAAATTCTTGTGCAATTTTGCCTCCAAATTAACTCCGACTAAATCTAGAGTTGTCCACCAAAAATGGTGCTCCACCAAATCCACCACCAAGTTAAATGAATCGTTATCTTAAGGATAAGTGTGGTTTAACTTGTTAATTAATTGCTTCTTAGTTCTAATTTCACTTAGGATCTCCACCCTCTGCACAATCATGGGTATTGGTCACATGGTGAGGGGTTGGCCCCTTCGTTCCAAACATTGGAGCACATGCACATTCAAATAGAAGTTGAGTGAATTGGTTTACAAGGCACATGGTTCAGGCATATTGGTGAAGGCGCTACGGTAGTTTGGGGGAGGTCGTGGGGTTGAGCCCCAACCTTGCCCCTCCATATGTTTTTTCCACATCAATTAAGAACTTGAAACTTAATAACCAACGAATTTTAATCCACCATGTTTGAATGAAATTTAATGTATAAGCTAACCCATATGAAATTCAAAACTTATGTTTAATATATGCCATCGCATATTAAAATGAAACCATGCCACGTATTACATATGAAAATGGACTTTAATATACTCCCAACACACATTATCATGTATGGTTTGTAATTGTAAGGCCAATGTTTAAAAATAATTTTGAATTTGGATTTGGCTAACATGTGGTTATAATATGTTAATTTAAAATTAATTAGGGTTTATAATGGGTTCCACCCAAAGATCAGATGGCCCTTTTGATGCCGCAGTTTTGCCCAAAGTTTACTATAGGAACGTGGGAACCACCAAAGGTGGACAGTCAAGGAGGGAATCTCCTATAAGAAAGAGGAGGGATTCTAGGGAGGACAAGAGGATAATAGGATCCTAGGGATCAAATGATGAAGGAAAGGTCAAGTCATGTGAAGGAGGGTTCAAGGAAGGTTCAAGGAAGGCGGGCACCACCAAAGGATCCTTGGGATCCAATGAGGAAGGTAAGGTTGTAAGGTTTGTTCCCTTGGGAGACCACTGAACCTTTATAGTACACCAAAGGGAACAAACCTTACAACCTTACCTTCCTCATTGGATCACAAGGATCCTTTGGTGGTGCCCACCTTCCTTGAACTTTCCTTGATTTGATTTGACCTTTCCTTCATCATTGGATCCCTAAGATCCTCTTATCCTCCCTAGAATCCCTCCTCCTTCTTATAGGAGGTTCCCTCCTTCAATGTCCACCTTTGGTGGTTCCCACCTTCCTGTAGTAAACTTTGGGCAAAACAACCCAAAACTTTAATAACCAACAAATTTTAATCCACCATGTTTGAACAGACTTTAATGTATGCCCTAACCCATATGACATTCGAACCTTGTGTTTAATGTATGCCATCACATATTAAAATGAAACCATGCCACGTATTACATGTGACAATGGACTTTAATATATTCCCAACGCACATTATTATGTATGGTTTGTAATTGTAATGCCAATGTTTAAAAATAATTTCGAATTTGGATTTGGTTAATATGTGGTTATAATATGTTAATTTAAAATTAATTAAGCTTTAATTAAATAATTAATATAATTAATATATATATTAATATGTAATATAATATATGATTAAAAATCCCCCGAATGCGGCTTCTTGATCGCAGACGAGAGATGGCAGGCCCAGCGTGTACCACATGGACTAGCCACATGGCCATGCATGGGACCTGTCCAACAACATTTAAACTAGCTAGCTGCTTGCCTTAGACCACCTTAACTTCTCTCAGTCTTCAAGATTGTCTGGCTCGCGACCCTGAATTCTCATTAATGGCTCCACGTCCTTCATCTCTATCACTATCCTCTTGCAGCATTTTCCTTTCTGTGGTCTTGGAGTCAAGAATTCGCTTGCACACAGAGAGGAATTTTGACCTCCATTGTTGTCTCTCGCTCACTCCTTCACTCACTCAGACCTACTGTCACACCAAATTTCATTACAACCTCCATCGTTGCCTCTTGCTCGCTCCTTCGCTTCAGTGCACTAACCCTTGTGCTCACTCTACCTCCTTGCCTTCGCTCGATAGCCTCCCCAATGCCTCTTCCTGCTCCAATATGCCAAGGAGGCATTAAATGTGTTTTCTCCGAGGTAGAGGAAGGGGTCAGTCCTCTCGACCCCCCATTTTAATTCATTCTGACACCCGCTCCCTACCTCTTGAAGAAAATTTTGCTCAGTTCCACTATGAATGTTCTATGGATAGACCCCATATCACACACACCATCACCGTCATCTTCTAGGAAGCGCCTTCAAGTTCTGCGAGGAGAGGTTTTAGAAAGCGACCAAGGAAATCCACAATTTCTCTAGCGCCTCTATAACTCTCACATAAATCCGAAGCTTTGCCTGTCAAGCCTGAAACTCACTCTTCCAGCAGCGAAGGTAGTGATAGTGGGAGTCCAGAATGGTCAGGTAATGAAAGAAGAAAGGGTAGCGCTAGTCTGGTTCACACCTCTACTACGCCAGAACCCACCACCCATCATTCGAAGAAAGTTGATGACACATCAGAAGAATACATGTGTCTCATATTTGAGGAGCCATTTTCATAGCATCATGACACCTAGCATGATATTCTGCCACAAAAATGAGAGGTTTTTTCTCTCAGTCTTGTTTACTTTCTCTCAGTATATGTATTTCCTAAACAATTTGTCAAATTATCAGTCGTTTTTGGACAATGTTGGTTTCCCCATTGAGGGCAATGATTTTTTGATTGGTTTCCCCATCTGGGGCAGTGAGGTTTTTGTCTTTTACCCATACTACCTCTGGAATTAACTAGCATAGAAATTGCGGAGGCACGTTTCTCCCTATATACTATTTTTTATTAATAGAGTTACTCCAATTTAGAGAAAAAAATATATGATTAAAAATCATATAAAATTAATTAAAAATAAATAAATAATTTCCAGCACAAAAATCCATAAACCCAAAGTCAACCCTTGGAGGTCATTAGACAAATTTTACCTTCAAAAACCAAACTGGTGAATCTTGCAGTGAAATTTGTCACAGTCCCATTGGAAAAAAACTGAAGAATATTCCTTGAATGTTTACTGGGCTGCCATGTCATCAACCTGTACTTGTTCTGCAAAGGTTCTAAACGGCGATCAACGGACCATAACTCCTTTATCCAAACTTGGCTTTCAATGAAACAAGTTGCATTGGATTCCTTGCGATGGGTTGGTCGCTTTCATTCTTGTTTCATTCAATTGTGAGCACTTTCATTTTTGAGCTAAAATACCGAGCCTCTGATCACAACCTCATTTCCAAGAAATATTTCAAGAAATAAAAAAATTAATATCAACATTATCAAGGAAGACAATAAGATCCATATCAACATTATCAAGAAAGAATATGGAATACTTATTAATATTCACGAAATAGGGAATCACTAAATAAGTATTCAATAGGATTTTATGGAAGGCCAACAACTAGTACAAATTGGGGAATTTACAATACCTACACATAGAATAAAAGGGAAGAATATTACGCAACAACCAACCATCAAGGATTAAGATTCAAATGAATTGAGCTTTTATGGATGGATAATCTTCGATGGTGAGAATAATGTAGGAATATAAGGAGTCCTATTATTTGGTTTTATCAATTATATCACCCTTAACTGCAATGTTTTGAGGATTTTTTTTTCAAATGACAGTATGATATTATCGCCCCAAGAGGGATCTATATTAGGTTAAATGCATATGATATTACTCCACTCAGGGGTATATATGGGGATGAATGTACATGTAATATGTAATTGTATATGTAATAGGGTCAACCTACTAATGGAGGGGGAACATTGAAAACAATTGAATAGTTATGGGAAACATGAGAGACTCTCCTATTCTTTAAGGATATATTGCATAACTGGTCCTATTATATATTATTATTATAGTTTTTCTCCATGCTCACATTGTTATACATCGTATGTACATGTGTTATTTATATATATATCTATGGATCATAACATTTAATGAATAATGAATTTATGTACATCAAACATGAAATTAAATATATTGGAAGTGAATGACAAAAACAAACATTTTTATAGGAATAACAACTTTTTCATGAGACGAATTTGGGGTAATCACAAGAATATAGTTAGAAATTTTAAATGAAAAAAAAAATGAACTTTAAAGGAATACATTTAACATAATTAAATTGATTTGCGTTCCTAAAATTGCACACATCTTTTTTAATTATACTCCATTTAAAAATTATTAAATAATACAATTCCACTTTACTTGAGATTTTACAAAAGATAATCTGAAACACAAGAAGAATTCTTCAAGACACAAAAGACTATTTTCATATACCAATTATAGTTAATGCATTCAAATCTAACATTCTTACAAAGAAACCTACAATGATGACCATAATCCATCCCTATATATACTTATGTGATGCTCTCAAGCCTCATCCTTGTATCATTATTTAAGACCCAAGGCCTTTGTTCACCACCATTTGTTGTGTGTAATTCCTTCCCATGGAACCAATATCTCACTTAGACACCAAATGTTTTACAAAAACATTGAGTGGTAGTAATAAGACTTGCTCATGCTAATTAAAGATTTTTTTAGGATCCAAAGTTATCATTTTTATTTTCTTACTTTTGTAACAATATTAAATATTGAAAACTCTTCTTAGATTGAAAAACATATTAATTTCCTTATATTTTTAATGAAATGTTTAGTATATTATATGACTTTTCATATATATATATATTTCATTAATTTTAATTAAAAATCATAAAACACTAATTTCATTCTTAATATTTTATCCATAAAATATTTAGCTTTTATTGATAAATAAAATATAACACAAAAATAAATAATTCAAAATATAAGACTAAATTACATTTTAATAAGTATAAGAGAATCTCTTCCCTATAGATATATTTAAGTGGACTTTTTATTAAAATAATTTTATATATTTTTAAAAACATCAAAATAATACTAAAACCAAAAACACGTGAAATTAAACATTAGGCCTCCGTTCAAATTGATTGAAGATGCCCCCCGAAATGATTGTTAGACTTTCTAAAATATTCCAAACAATGAGAGGAAATAAAATTTCCCCACCTTCAACACAGAGATTCAATTAGAATTCTGGATAAAGATGCATAAAAAAAATTATTTCATTAAATTTGAGAAACTATTACAAATTTCCATACAATTGTTGTTCTGGCTTTTCAAAAAAAACATCAGCTGCTCTACACACAACATTTAAAATGTGCTCTGTGTCTTTTTCAGAAAATGCACAACAACTTCTAGTTTTTCTGCCTTCTGGCCTAACCAAAAATTACACTCTTTGTTTTTACAAAACAGAGTTACACACGGTCACTGTAATTTCTTTTCAGCCTTCAGGCTCACAAAAAAAATACAATGCACAATCTATATGTCAAAAAAAAATACACAGTAGCCTTTTATGCCTGCGGGCCTTTTTTTTTAAACATAACATGAAAAAAAACTATTAAAAAAATAAGCTAAACTTATATATATTATAAACATTGAAAATGTTTATAGTTATATATATTACAACATATATGTTTTATCCTAAATCTTGAAACATAACCCTTTCGTGGAGTATGATAAAACATTAAGACTTTTTCTTAAGTCTAAAATAATATTTTCACCGTGAGTAAAAAAATTAAACTTTTAACCAAATGTCTTCATCGTCTTTAAAAAAAATAAAAAAAATTAAACTTCATTTGATAATCTATCGCACCCATTCATGAAATGGATGACTTGTGAGATAGGCTCCATTTTATGCGGCTCACCCAATGCGATGGATGACTTAATACCCTGCACATGCGATATGCGATATCGCATCGCAGATGAAACAAAAAAACTTGTGGTGGTGCAGAAAAAAATGATGTGATGTTGCGAAATTGCGATGTTGCGATGAGGTTCTGCATTGTATGGTTGGTGGTGTTTAATGGCACAGATGGTGAAATTTTAAATGATGGTTGGTGCAGTGTTTGAATTTCAAGGATAGAGAGCTGCGCACACCAAAACAGGCCTATGACCATTAACAAAATTAAGCTTGCAGGCTCAATAAAATCTGGAAATCATTGTTGGGTTGCGTGCCAAACAGAATTTACAGTTGCCGCTGTCCTTCTAGTCTTCCTGCCGCTCAATTCTTCGTCTTCTACAAAATGTGAAGTTTGAATTAAATTCCAATACTCCCCTTAATTTCAACTTATGGGTTTTCTTCCATACACAAAGACTTTCTCAAATAATAAAAAATTTTCTGCCCCAATGGTTGTTTTAAAATATCTACAAAATGCTCCACTGTTTTGCAATGCTTCAGAACAATTTCAGCATTGTTCACTAGCTCCCTGATGTAGTGATACTTGGCATCAATGTGTTTCGTTCTCTTATGAAATACTAAATTCTTTGACAATGTTATTGCTGAGCTATTATCACAATAAATTGTTGTGCCTTTTATCTATTCATGACAGAAACTCCTCAACATTCTCCTCATCCAAATTGCTTGACATGATGCTCTTGTAGCTACCACATACTCTGCCTCTGCTGTAGATAAAGCCATAATTGGCTATTTCTTAGTGTCCCATGAAATGGCTCCTGAACCCATATAAAAAACATAACCAGAGGTGCTTTTCTAGTCATCTATACTTCCAAACCAATCACTGTCAGTATATACAATTAATTAAAAATTTTCTGAAGTGGTATATAAAATTCCATACCTTTTTCTTCCTTTCACATACCTCAGAATTCTTTTTGCTTCTTGCTAATGTGCCTCCTTTGGCCTTTCCATAAATCTGGAAATCAAACGCATATCATGCATAATATCCAGCCTAGTTGTAGTCAAATACATGAGGCTGCCAACTATGCTCTTGTACAAACTAGGATCAAAATCCTTGCTGTTGTCTTCTCTGCTTAACTTCAATCCAATCACTGTAGGAGTAATTGTTGCCTTGCAATCCTGCATGTTAAATATTTCCAAAATTTCATTTACATATTTAGCTTGGGAGATAAAAATTTTATTTTTCATTCTCTTCTACTTCTATTCCTAAGAATTATTTCAGCAACTGCATATCAGTCATCTCAAACTCATCTTTCATGACTGTCTTAAAATTCTCAATGAGGTAAGCATCATTACCTGTAAAGATCACATCATGAACATATAAAACAACAATCAGCATCTTACCATCTTTCTCTTTGATGTATACTGTGGGTTCTCCTTCACACTTCTCAAACCCATTTTCTAGTAGATAGGCATCTATCCTACTATACCCTGCACTTGGTGCTTGTTTCAGCCCATACAGAGCTTTCTTCAATCTCCATACTTTTTTCTCTTGGCCTTCTTTCTCATATCCCAGAGGTTGTTCAACATAAACCTCTTCACCAATAATTCATTTAGGAATGTTGATTTCACATCCATTTCATAAAATTTCCACTTCATGTGTTGTACTACTACACAACACCGGCTTCCTACTATTTCCATTCTCGAAACCAAAGGCAAAGTTTTCCATAATCTCTTCCATGTTGCCGTTGTAGCCTTTCTCATATCCCAGAGGTTGTTCAACATAAACCTCTTCCTTCAATACTCCATTTAGAAATGTTGATTTCTCAAACACTTCACTCTTAAATTTAAAAAAAAAACCCATGTTTTTCTTGTTTAATCATCAATAAAATTTAACATATAGTGGTTGCCTACTATTGATGGTGACTGCATTGGTCCACACAAATATGAATGGACAATTTCTAAGGGTGCCTTTGACATTATGCTCTTTCCTGATGGAAAAATTTCTCTGTGTTGTTTTCCCAAGATACAGCCTTCACATAGATCGTCTAGTTTTTCAATCAATGGTAATCCCGTTACCATTATTTTCCTATGCAACAAATTCAGACCTCCAAAGTTGAGATGTCCAAATCTCAAGTGCCATAACCAATTTTCATCTTTATCTTCTCTTTGCAATGTCTCTTGTGTCATTGCTGCCATTTCAACTCCTTTCTTCAAATCTTCTCTCATCTTGAGAGGGAACATTTTGTTCCTTGTAATCTTCACTTGTGCAATGCATTGCTTGCTCAGTGGTTTATCCATGATGGTGCATACATGATCTTCAAAGAAAACATTGTACGCCTTTTGAATGAGTTGTACAATGCTCAAGAGGTTACACTTCATACCAGGTACATAGTAAACATCTGATATGGTTTTTATTTCTCCCTTCTTTGTCAACACACCCACTCTGCCTTTTCCTATGACAAAGACTTTAATATTTGTCCCAATGTAACTTGAGAGTTCACATTTTCATCAATCATTGAAAACATCGAAATGTTTCTTGTCATATGGTTGCTACATCCTGAATCTAGAAACCATATATCTTCACTTTTCTCTTCAGCCAAATTATATGCTAAAAACATCTTCTCTTGACCATATAGCTTTTATTGATAAATAAAATATAACATAAAAATAAATAATTCAAAATATAAGACTAAATTACATTTTAATAATTATAAAAGAATCTCTTCCCTATAGATATATTTCGGTGGAATTTTTATTAAAATACTTTTATATATTTTAAAAAACATCAAAATAATACTAAAACCAAAAACACGTGAAATTAAACATTAGGCCTTTGTTCAAATTGATTGAAGATGCCCCTTGAAATGATTGTTAGAATTTCTAAAATATTCAGAACAATGAGAGGAAATAAAATTTCCCCACCTTCAACACAGAGATTCAATTAGAATTGTGGATAAAGATGCATAAAAAACTTTATTTCATTAAATTTGAGAAACTATTACAAAATTTCCATACAACTGTTGTTCTAGCTTTTCAAAAAAAACATCAGCTGCTGCACACAAAACATTTAAAATTTGCTCTGTCTCTTTTTCAGAAAATGCACAACAACTTCTAGTTTTTCTGCCTTCTGGCCTAACCAAAAAATACACTCTCCGTTTTTACAAAACAGAGTTACACACGGTCACTGCAATTTCTTTTCAGCCTTCGGGCTCACAAAAAAAATACAATGCACAGTCTATATGTCAAAAAAAATTACACAATAGCCTTTTATGCCTACGGGCATTTTTTTTTAAGCATAACATGAAAAAAAACTATTAAGAAAATAAACTAAACTTATATATATTATAAACATTGAAAATGTTTATAGTTATATATATTACAACATATATGTTTTATCCTAAATCTTGAAACGTAACCCTTTCACGGAGTATGATAAAACATTAAGACTTTGTCTTAAGTCTAAAATAATATTTTCACCGTGAGTAAAAAAAATTAAACTTTTAACCGAATGTCTTCATCGTGTTTAAAAAAAAAAGAAATTAAACTTCATTTGATAATCTATCGCATCCATTTATGAAATGGATGACTTGTGCGATAGGCTCCATTTTATGCGGCTCACCCAATGCGATGGATGACTTAATACCCTGCGCATGCGATACGCAATATCGCATCGCAGATGAAATAACAAAACTTGTGGTGGTGCAGAAAAAAATAATGTGATGTTGCGAAATTGCGATGTTGCGATGAGGTTCTGCATTCTATGGTTGGTGGTGTTTAATGGTACAGATGGTGAAATTTTAAATGATGGTTGGTGCAGTGTTTGAACTGCAAGGATGGAGAGTTGCACACACTAAAACAGACCTACGACCATTAACAAAAATAATCTTGCAGGCTCAATAAAATCTGGAAATCATTGTTGGGTTGCGTGCCAAACAGAATTTATTCTTGCCACTGTCCTTCTAGTCTTCCTGCAGTTCAATTCTTCCTCTTCTACAAAATGTGAAGTTTGAATTAAATTCCAATACTCCCCCTTAATTTCAACTTCTCGGTTTTATTCCATACCCAAACACTTTCTCAAATAATAAAAAATTTTCTGCCCCAATGGTTTTGTTAAAATATCTACAAACTGCTCCTTTGTTTTACAATGCTTCAGAACAATTTCACCATTGTTCACTAGCTCCCTGATGTAGTGATACTTCGCATCAATGTGTTTCGTTCTCTTATGAAATACTAAATTCTTTGACAATGTTATTGCTGAGCTATTATCACAATAAATTGTTGTGCCTTTTATCTATTCATGACACAAACTCCTCAACATTCTCCTCATCCAAATTGCTTGACATGATGCTCTTGTAGCTACCACATACTCTGCCTCTACTGTAGATAAAGCCATAACTGGCTATTTCTTAGAATCCCATGAAATGGCTCCTGAACCCATATGAAAAATGTAACCAGAGGTGCTTTTCTAGTCATCTATACTTCTAGACCAATCACTGTTAGTATATACAATTAATTCAAAATTTTCTGAAGTGATATATAAAATTCAATACCTTTTTCTTCCTTTCACATACCTCAGAATTCTTTTTGCTACTTGCTAATGTGCCTCCTTTGGCCTTTCCATAAATCTGGAAATTAAACTCATATCATGCATAATATCCGGCCTAGCTGCAGTCAAATACATGAGGCTGCCAACTATGCTCTTGTACAAACTAGGATCAAAATCCTTGCTGTTGTCTTCTCTGCTTAACTTCAATCCCATCACTGTAGGAGTAATTGTTGCCTTGCAATCCTGCATGTTAAATATTTCCAAAATTTCATTTACATATTTAGCTTGTGAGATAAAAATTTTATTTTCATTCTCCTCTACTTCTATTCCTAAGAATTTTTTCAGCAATCGCATATCAGTCATCTCAAACTCATCTTTCATGACTGTCTTAAAATTATCAATGAGGTAAGCATCATTACCTGTAAAGATCACATCATGAAAATATAAAAAAAAAATCAGCATCTTACCATCTTTCTCTTTGATGTATAGTGTGGGTTCTCCTTCACACTTCTCAAACCCATTTTCTAGTAGATAGGCATCTATCCTACTATACCCTGCACTTGGTGTTTGTTTCAGCCCATATAGAGCTTTCTTCAATCTCCATACTTTTTGCTCTTGGCCTTCTTTCTCATATCCCAGAGGTTGTTCAACATAAACCTCTTCCATCAATACTCCATTTAGGAATGCTGATTTCACATCCATTTGTTAAAATTTCCACTTGTGTTGTACTACGATGGACAACGCTGCTCTCACTATTTCCATTCTTGCAATCGGTGCAAAAGTTTCTTCATAATCTCTTCCATGTTGCTGCTTGTAGCCTTTGAAAACAAGTCTGGCCTTGTGCCTTTCAATCTTACCTTCTCAACAAGAGCTTTCAAGTGGCAGAATTTCTCAAACACTTCACTCTTAAATTTCAAAAAATACACCCATGTTTTTCTTTTTTAATCATGAATAGAATTCAGCACATAGTGGTTGCCTGCTATTGATAGTGATTGCATTGGTCCACACAAATCTGAATGGACAATTTCTAAGGGTGCCTTTGACCTTATTCTCTTTCCCGATGGAAAAATTTCTCTGTGTTGTTTTCCCAAGATACAGCCTTCACATAGACCTTCTGGTTTTTCAATCAATGGTAATCCCTTCACCATTCTTTTCCTATGCAACAAATTCAGACCTCCAAAGTTGAGATGTCCAAATCTCAAGAGCCATAACCAATTTTCATCTTTATCTTCTCTTTGGAATGTCTCTTGTGTCACTGCTGCCATTTCAACTCCTTTCTTCAAATCTTCTCTCATCTTGAGAGGGAACATTCTGTTCTTTGTCATCTTCACTTGTGCAATGCATTGCTTGCTCAGTGGTTTATCCATGATGGTGCATACATGATCTTCAAAGAAAACATTGTACCTCTTTTGAATGAGTTGTTCAATGCTCAAGAGGTTACACTTCATACCAGGCACATAATAAACATCTGATATGGTTTTTATTTCTCCCTTATTTGTCAACACACCCACTCTGCCTTTTCCTATGACAAAGAATTTACTATTTGTCCCCAATGTAACTTGAGAGTTCACATTTTCATCAATCATTGAAAACATGGAAATGTTTCTTGTCATATGGTTGCTACATCCTGAATCTAGAAACCATATATCTTCACTTTTATCTTCAGCCAAATTATATGCTAAAAACATCTTCTCTTAACTGATACTTCCTTTTGTAAAATTAGCACAAGGTCTATTATCCCATGCATTCTTGGACTTCTTAGCTGTTGTTATCCTTGGGAATACACTTTAATGGACTGCCTGATAGAAATAGAAGAGGGATTTTGAGTCCTTCTTCTTATTTCTCTTCAACAAATCCTTCGTTGCATGTGTCAAGGTATTGAAAGCATTTTCATCTGCTTGTTCTTCAAAACCATCTTCAACAAGCTACCATAAGTCTTGAGAGACAAACAGGGCTCTCATGGTGATTTCCCAATAGTCATAGTTCTTCCCATTAAACTGCGAGAGTTGAGTATTTCCAATAATCATGATTGTGATGGCTCCTACCATGGCTAGCACACTCAACTATGCAATAAAAACTTGAATGCATTTTTAAACAAATTGTCTCTCTGCCTAAGAGACAAACTCTGTCTTCAAAAAGACTTCTCTGGACTGCACTTTTTAAACACAAAACAAAAACTATGTTTTTGTAATATACCTGGACTTTTGCTGAGCCTTCACAGTGCAGGTTGAATGCTAAAACAACTCCTTCCTTTAGCTTCTTTGATAAACTTCAAAGAGCTTGGACTAGCTCCGATACCATGTTGGAATTTCTGAAATATTCCAAACAATTAGAGGAAATAAAATTTCCCCACTTTCAACTCAGAGATTCAATTAGAATTCTCGACAGAGATGCATAAAAAATTCTATTTCATCATACTTGAGAAACTATTACAAAATTTCCATAGGCCCAGCAGTTCTAGCTTTTAAAAAAAAAAACATCGGCTACTGGACACACAGCATTTAAAATCTGCTCTCTATATTTTTTAGAAAATGCACAGCAACTTCTAGTTTTTCTGCCTTCTGGCCTAACCAAAAATTACACTCTCTGTTTTTACAAAACAAAGTTACACACAGTCACTGCAATTTCTTTTATGGGTTCACAAAATAAATACAATGCATAGTCTATATGTCAAAAAAAATACACAACATCCTTTTATGCCTTCGAGGCCTTTTTTTTTTAAACATAACATAAAAAAAAACTATTAAAAAAATAAACTAAACTTATATATATTATAAACATTGAAAATGGTTATAATTATATATATTACAACATATATGTTTTATCCTAAATCTTTGAAACGTAACCCTTTCGCGGAGTATGATAAAACATTAAGACTTTGTCTTAAGTCTAAAATAATATTTTCATCGTGATTAAAAATAAATAAACTTTTAACTGAATGTCTTCATCGTGGATTTAAAAAAAAAGGAAATTAAACTTCATTTGATAATCTATCGCATGCATTTATGAAATGGATGACTTGTGCAATCGGCTCCATTCTATGTGGCTCACCCAATGCAATGGATGACTTAATACCCTACGCATGTGATATGTGATATCGCAATATCGCATCACAGATGAAACAACAAAACTTGTGGTGGTGCAGAAAAAAATAATGCGATGTTGCGAAATTGTGATGTTGCAATGGGGTTCTGCATTCTGTGGTTGGTGGTGTTTAATGGCATGGATGGAGGAATTATAAATGCTGGTTGGTGCAGTGTTTTAATTGCAAGGATGGAGAGTTGCGCACACCAAAACAAGCCTATGACCATTAACAAAAATAACCTTCCAGGCTCAATCAAATCTGGAATTCATTCCTGGGTTGCGTGCCAAACAGAATTTACTGCTGCAACTGTCCTTCTGGTCTTCCTGCCATTCAATTGTTCCTCTTCTGCAAACTATGCAGTTGGAATTAAATTCCAATAATGATCAATCGAGTTCTATTTCTATTTTCTTGCATTTTCGTCTCTAAAAGTGGCGTTGTCCACAACTAATCACTCAACATACATGTTGAAGACAAGAATCGGATTCCAACGGATGCTTTAGGAGGGTTGTTGCTAGAATTACATTTTTTTTTTTGATTTATAAGATTTAATCAAGTTATTTATTATTTTTTTAGGATTTTTGAATAGTCTATTTAGTACTCATTTCATAAATGAGATTGAAACTAGTAAAATGAATCCTATAACTTCAATAATCACTTCTCAGACTTGTATATATGACTCAAATATATTTAACTATAGAATTTTTTTCTTACAATCAATTCCACTTAACATACTATATTTATAAAACCTAAAAAAAACTAAAATAAAACAAGGAAATTTAGTTTTAGTTTTTTTTTTTAACCCAAAAAATAAAAAATTATCATAGCTATAATATATTTAATTCGAATTCCCTTTTTAACAAATCACAACTATCATGGAGCTTATGATTATGATTAGGAAAAATAGAATAAACAATTTATCACAGATCTGAGGAGTATTGGATTCAATACATAGTTATCAAATTCGACACAATAGCTTAATTTTTTTTTTGAAAATTTATTAATTTTTTAGAATTTGGTTGAAATCTTTATAAATTTGAATTTAGTTGAATTATTTATAAAATTTTAGATATAATAGTTTTACTAATTGGAAATATCAATTTTTTTTAATATTAGATTTTTATCTTTTATATTATAAAAAAATATTAGCACAACCATATTAATAAATGTGATTAATATCAATCTATAAATATCTATAGATGAAAATATAAAAATTTAATATTAATATTATTATTGATATTAATAAATATGATAATAATATAATAATAATAATTTTCTTATAAAAAATAAATATTATTATATTAGAAATATCATATTAATTATAACAATTATAATGATAATTTATTATAATTATTATTATATTATTAATTAAAAATACAATTAATAATTAATATTAGAAATCCAAAATATTATAAATTAAAATAAAATACATTAAACACAAAATTAATATTGAAGACCCAAAGGATTAATATTAATAATTCAAAACATTAATATTATAAATATTAAAGAAATATATACTAAATCGTAAAATTCATATTGTAAACAGATTTATATTGGAGGATATAGTCTTGAAAATGATCTACAATTGTTGGTTAAAATATGTCACAAAAGTCATTCTCATTTAATTTAACCAATTTTTTTTGAAAATTCATATAAATCACAAAAACCTCAATTTAATCTATATTATAAACCTTTAGATTCAAAACTTAAACTTCTTGTATCTCTTTTTGAATACATAGTTATCAAATTGAACAGTATCGTTTAAAAAAAAATTGAAAAATTGTTAATGTGCTAGAATTTGGCTGAAATATTTATAAATTTCATAACATAGTGGATCTCACGAGTTGGAAACATCAAACCCCTTTAATACGAGGTTTGTCTTGCCTACTTACCTTTCTCGAAGCGGAGCGAAACGAATCCGGTCATCACTGCAAGCCAAAGCGACGCGCCATTAAAGAGCCTAAATTATAAGTGGATTTGTTAAATTTTTAAACATATGGGTGAATATTTGAAGTATCGTAGTGATTTTTTTTTAAGAAATAAAGAATTTTAAATCAAATTATTTATATATTTCAATTTAAATTAAGTTTTAAATTTGGCTACTACGGTTTTATTTATTTTTATTTTTATTTTAAAATAGACACTCCTCTTGTAGTAGTTAGTTCTCTCGTAATCGTAGTGCTTTCCTTCAAAGAACAGAACGTTAATACTTCGACCACTACTATTCCATACCTTTCCTTCAAAGAACGTTAATACTTCCACCACTACTATTCCATACCTTTCCGTCGCAGTTTCAGGATGGAATACAGTGAAATTAGGAGAAACTTGATGCAACAAACTAAAAAAGAAACATGATAATTATAGAAAAATAGAGTCCTTATGGATAGGTTGGTGGATTGGCTAAATTCTGTGCTGTATTACCATAAATGCTGTATCAACATTTCAGCACTGTTATAGATTGTGAAATATTTTGGAATTTTTTCGAAAATTAGATGGATATCATATTTATGCAATAATAATACATTTCGCGGCCCTCCTCTTGTGCGTCCACATGCATAGCACCCTCCTATACAGTGTTCTCTCCATTGGAGGGCCCCACAAAACTTTCTCTACTCCTGACCTGGCCATCCCTGGTACACTTTTGGAGCCGGATTTTATTCTCCCGTCATTGTGAGAACCCAACAGCTCTCCTTTTCTTTGCGCCAATAACCGACTCGTGTTTCCATGTCTCCCCTTCCATTTTCCTTTTTGAATATCTAAAATGCGAAATGCATAACTGGGGTTTAGGTTTATCTTCCTGTTTCCTCCCCTCCCCTTTTTCTTTTTGGATATCTAAATTAGAAATGCATAACTGTGATTTATCTTCAAATAGCCGGTCACCTTCCCTCCAATAGATAGGGAAGTACGCACTGAAATCCAGCAAAAAAATGTGTAAAAAGGAAAGAAAATGAACAAAACCAAATGGGTAAAAAGGAAAGAAAATTAATCAAACCTAGTCACATTCAGCTAAATGACATATCCCGAAGATGAAACACTAGATATTGGCTATTTTGCTAGAAAAAGAAAGGATATGGCAGTTATGAGGTCCTTCACCTTGTTGCCTTATCTTTGCCAAAGGTTCCACAGGTTAGCTGACAATAAGGGAGGATGTGGAAAAGATGTTACAACACCACTCGAAGCTCAGAGGATCCATCCATGAAAGAATTCATAGACTTTGATGCCAAATTAGAGAGGTTTTTAATGGTACCCATTTGGGCCTGTCTTTCAGCCCTTCCACTATAATTATAGTTGGATGAAGTGTTTTGAGTGATAGGGCACATTTTTGACTTATTTTATGTAGATTCCTCGTATAAAAAATCAAGATACACGGTGATGGAAAAGATCCTTCTGGGACTAAATTTACCTTACGGTTTACCGGATACCACCTCAATTCAAATAAGGACCAAGACCCATAAGCAAGCCTTGGTTTATGGTGGGATACTGTAAAATGTGCAAGATGCCATTCATATAGTCACTTTGGGGACGATTGACCCGGTAGAAGGGTAAAAAAATTATGGGTTTGAAAGTCACTAAGGGGAATGGACTCTAAAATCCACCGATCTCAAATCATGGTAGAGGACGGTCAATGATCAAAGAATAAGGTCTCTACTCTAACATGAAGCTCAAATCGATGAGAACTAGTTCCTATTGATTCCCCACAGGGACCTCCTACACTCACACCCATGATTATTTCAAAGGAAGCAAACATCCCCTATACAACCATCATGACCTCCTCGACCAATATGCAATTTTACCCACCATCCTCTTCCATTTCATTTGATGTTGGAAAACCTCTCTACTCCTCTTATCCCACATCCATTAAGACATCAAATTGTATATACCTTTTGAATTATCTTCCCCGACTATCTTTCACTCCTCCTCCTCGCCCCCCCTCGCCCCTTAAATTTCCTCGTGCTCTATCCCTCTTGCATCGAAACCATTTTGCATTGACTTGGTACTCTTGGTCATGCCCTATAATGTCCTTTATATTTAGGGAAAATGGGTTATCCTTCACTAGATTGAATATATATGATCCATATATGGAAAGAAAGACCTCGCAGATTATGTTCAATATTTTTTTTTTAATTAATATTATTATTATTATTATGCTTAATATTATTATTTATTTATTTATTTATTTTTATTTTTATTTTATTTTCTATTTCTTTTAGCTTATTTTTATTTTTATTTTTATTTCTATTTATTCAATTATTGATATTTTTATGTTATTGTTATTATTATTATTATTTATTTTATTTTATTTATTTATTTATTTATATTCTTTTTGACTCAGTTTTGATTCTTTAATATGTCATTGGTTATAATGTTATTTTTACTTGAACCTTGACTCTTATAATTAGTTAAATATACGAATAAAAGTTATTTGTATTTATTAATTAATAATAATAATTTATTATTAAATAATTAAATCAATTAATTTAATAAGAAAGATATACATATATATAACCACTATTGGTTAAATAACTTACCATTACATTAATTTAATTGATTAATTAATTGTATAAATATATTAATTATTTTATAAATAATAATAATAATAATAATAATAATTAAATTAATAAATAATGGAATAATTATTTTTTCAAAGTCAAACTAGCCATTATCCTAACGGCTAGTTGAGCCATTTCTACATCTATTTATACTTAATGACTCGATCTGATCTCTCACATAGTCCTGATGATGAACCACACTAGTTGGTTCGAAACACATTGACCACATTCAATTTCATGTGATTATTACCGAAAGAATTCTACTAATTTATATGATGGATCACAGAAACTTAGATTCCATAAATGTTTTTCTATGCCTGTAGTTAAAGTTTACTAGCAACAATCTGAAATACAGGGACCCGCTGCCTATCTAGACCCCATGGTAGATTATTTTCTCGATAGTATTCCAAATTTTGGGCTTATGAGTGTTCAGACTGTAAAGATTCTCCCCACCTGGAAAGAAATTCAGACAAGGAATGCTTATACAACCAAGAGACTAGATCATTTCCTATTTTCAAAAAAAAAAAATATTCGATATGAATCTTCAAATTTGTTGGTGGGATACATGTGGGGGAGATTCGGGCCACAAACTAATAAATTTCGATATGGATATGGAAACCTGAAAGCCAATGGGTCCTTTCAAATTAAAGCTGGGTTTGGTTGAACGCCCCTCCCTTATTGAAAAAATCAAGGAGGTTTGGAGTCTTTACAATCCCACTTATTGTTCTTTTCCTCTAGGCCAATTCTAGGAGAATCTTAAAAAGGTTAAGGACACCATCTCACAATGGGCCAAGGAGAAAAAATGTCATGATGAAATGCTCCTATCCGAGATTGAAATCAAGCTTTAGGATCTCCTTTAAAATTTTGATCACTCCTTTTTCTCTGATATGAAAAAATATCATCTCTAAAAGCCCTTGAAGAGGAAAAATGATTTCTCCTTCGAGAAAAAGAAAAAGAATGGTATTTTAAAATAAGGGCTTTGTGGCTCTAAGTAGGGGGTGGAAACATAAAACACTTTCATAGAATTGCAAACCATAGGAAATCCATTAACACCATGAGGGAGATCAAAAAAACTAATGGCTCAAAAGCCTCTACATTCAAGGAAATTATAGAGGAAGGTTTCTAATATTTCAAATCCATATTCAAAAATCCAGGTGGAGCAAACATAGAAAAAATTCTTCAATAATAACTTACTCCCAAATTTTATTGATGAAGAAGAAAATGAATATTTGATGAAAGGTACCTCAAGGGCTAAGGTGAAAGTTGTGTTACAAATATTTCAAAATGATAAAATCATTATTCTAGTTGGCCTCCCAATAGAACTATACCAAGCATGCTTTGAATTTATTGGAGATGGCTTATTGAGAGTGGTGGAATGATATAGAATAAATTTTTGGGTCTTAGCTCCATTTAATACCACCTTCTTAGCTCTCATTCCAAAATATGATAAGCGTAAATATTTTGACCTTTTCCATCCTATCGCTTTGTGAAAATCTATCTTTAACGTAATCTTAAAGGCGATTTCCCTACAACAAAAGCCCATTTTTTGAGAGAATATTTCATTAGAAAATTTTGGGCTCTTAAATGATTGACAAATCAATCAAGAAATTGGTATTTCTCATGAAGGTCTCCACTCCAACCATACTCAAAAGTAAAAGGTTGTAATTTACAAAGTGGATTTATCCAACGCATTTGATAGCTCATGGATTGTCTCTACATCATATTGATTCTCCTTGATTTGGACTTCAACCCTTCTTTTGTTGATTGGATCTACAACAACATAAACACCTCATCAACAACTTTATTGATAAATGGATCAACTTCCCCTTTTTTCAATCACTAGAGATATTTCATATAGGGTTTCCCTTTGTCCCCTCTCCTTTTATTAGTGGTTGATGAAGTCGTTAATAGGGCTATTCTAGATGTAAATAGAGGACACCTACTTATAGGCATTGGAATTATTCTAGCATGCTCTCGTACTCATCTCTTATTTTTGGATGATATCAACATCTTCCTTCTAGATTTTGGAAGCCTTTAAACAATTGCTCACAATTTGGATTTATTCTTTATGGCCATAGGTATGTTGATTAATCATTGGAAATCAACTCTCATAAGGAATTCCCTAGATAATGATGATGTTGATCACGTCTCTAGTGATTTTTCAAAAGTTCCCATGCCTTTAAGAGATCAAATAAAATAACTTGGGCTTCTTTTAACACAAAAAAATTATAGGAAGGAGGATTGGGCATGGCTTATTGCAATAACTCGACTTAGAATTCCAAGATTGTGAAAGATACCGCTCTCTTGAGTTGGAATGTTATTTCTCTACAGGTCAGTGCTAGAGGCAATCCCAATATATTACACATGCTTTGCTTGGATTTCTATGCACGTGCTCAATAAATTAAATCATATATTATTGAGATACCTATAGGTCAGAAACCAAGAGCAAAGACCATATTCCTTAGCAACATTTTTTCGTCGTTATATATCCCCCAATGTGAACCCACGCGCTATGGTACCACTCCCATAGTGAAGCCCCTGTGCGCTCAAGTTATGTTAAAAAGGCATACTCTCCCCTCCTCTACCTTGGAATGGCTTAGAACTCCAAAGAAAAATACTCAAAATGGATCCATAGTATCGACGGCCATTATAATTTGTGTTGAGATTATAACACAAGGCCTTAGATGGAAGGTATGGGATGGTAAAAAACTATTATTTAAAGGTACCCTTGTGTAGGGACCTTATATTCATAAATTCTTTCTACTCTATTTATCCATGCACTAAATGATCGAGAAATATAATGTATGCATTAGGCATCCAGTATGATGTCTTTTTGTCGAGAAAACTTGGAAAGGAGTTGGATCCTTAAATGTAAAAGGTGATTTGGTTTTTGAATGAACTATGTACACAACTTCCCTATAAAAAAAACATATCTCCCTCTGGTTGTCAAAATACATGTTGGTCTAGTCTTATGCTCCTTTAGGAATCTACAACCCAATGTATGGGTACCTACCCATAACTCAACAACCAAATACCCAACCTCGCCCCTAGTGGATAAATAGGTTTTGGAAATTTAACAACCCACCTAAAAAATAGATTTTAATGTGGTTGTGGTTTAGAGATAAAGCACCCACCGAGACATCTTATACTAAAGATCCTTTTGTGGACATGCTCATTTTTCATGAGGAAGTTGAATCGATCCCATAATTTTTCATTCATTGTACCTTTTCAAACATGCATAGTAAGAAATTCAATGAATAGAAGGGGTAGAAAATATATGGCAAGGGAACTCTGTTGAAGACCACTTAGAATCATTGTTTGATTGAAATCCAAAAACAAAAGTAAAATATATCCTTCTTGTTTTTTTGATAGAGAAGTTGGTTGGAGAGAAATAGTTCAATATTTGAAAATGAAAGGAAATCCTTCATCAAGGTAGTTTAGAATAGTTTGTTATTAAAATATTCTCTCCACACCATTCTAACCATCTTTTGAAACAAAACAATTCTAAAGTAAAAATTCAAAAAGATAAGCCATGACTCTCTTTGATGGAAGAACTCAATAGATCTCAACAATTGGTAGATTGTGAGGACTCATTTATTTAACTAATTCACATTATTTTTCCTTTACTTGCAACATTGGAATGACAACCAACATCGATGCTAAATTATTTGCTCTGAAATTACTTTTACAA
Organism: Pinus albicaulis; assembly: GCA_034641835.2. Classification (NCBI taxonomy): domain Eukaryota; kingdom Viridiplantae; phylum Streptophyta; class Pinopsida; order Pinales; family Pinaceae; genus Pinus; species Pinus albicaulis. The sequence continues at coordinate 11,517 of JAXQQM020057919.1, read as the reverse complement.
TTGGCCCAATTGCTTTGGTTAACTTGAAGTTAATATCTATGGAAGCTCTTTGATAGTGACAAAATGGATGTATAGACATCAACAATTATCAAAATCAAGAAGCATATCAACTTTCAATAGAAGACTTTGCACTAGATCAGGGACCGTGGAAAAGAAGTCAAAAAAGGCCATGACAGTTCCACCACTTGTGCAGGTTTGAGAATAAGTAGTCATCATATACCCACAGGACAAGAACTTTCAAGACACTGATAAAAAAATTTGGTTTTTAAATTATTTCAAGTGCTGAATTATGAAAATTTAAAATTGTACAGTTTTAGCCACAATCTAGGATGAAGAAGAACAGTTTTATACGACTCTCTTTACAATGGTGTTTTATAGGGAGATAGCTATGCTTTGGCACATTGATCAATGACTGAGGGAGGCATGTAGCAAAAACAATTCAGTTTTTATATAAATTGAACGATTAAGAAACAAATTCATTTAGTTGTTTTGGAGTTAGTTTAATTTTTTTCTATTGTGATTATAAAATGATATTTTGAAGACTGTTATATAATTAAACTTATTTAAAAAATCATTTGAAGTTTAAATTCTTAAATGTGTGCTTTTTAAAATTTTATCTAAAATTGTAGAGGGAGAAGCCGTGAAAAAGGGCCATTGTTTTTTCATGGTTAACAAGATTGTGATGACCCAACGAGTGACGCAGTGTATCGAAAACAATTCAATTTTTTACAACCGGAATATTATTTGGTTTATCTCACTGTAAGAAAAAAAAAACATACTTTTGCATATTTTTGATAATAATGAAAAATTACAAATCGTTATCTATATAGCGATTTATTTGATTTTTAAATAAACAATTTATCTTAACATTTAAATATAGGAAAAAAAATTACCAAAAAAAAATTATTGAAATAAAATTAGAAAAATAAAATATATTGAAATCAATAATTTAATTTAAGTTTAATATTTTATTATTATTATTATTAAGTGAATTTATATTTTAAAAGATAAAAAATTAAATATTTAATTGATATTAATTTTTTCATTGATTAAATTTAAGTACTTTTTATAAAAGAAGTCATTGTTCTCTTTCAAAGTAAGTAAAGCTTTGGAATTATAATAAAAAATTGGAGCTAGAACTCTAACAAATTCTTTCATGTTCTGAAACTACACTGCATTTAGAAGCCTAAAAGATAGAGTATCTATGTTTATGGAAAAAAATTCTATAATTCTAAATAGTGGTCTCCTTTAGACTCTACAAAAAACTCCTAAGAACAATATGTATCTACATAAATATTCCAAAAATTAATAGATTATTTGACAGAGAGTAACTCTTCATCACCAACTTATCCATGCAGTTGCATTCCCATCCTCGGCTTCCTATTCTTGTCCATCAAGCATTTCTAGCCTCTTTCTGTATTTGGTCCTCAATAGTCCTAACCACATCCAAAATGGACTTAACTCTATTGCTAGAGTTTTCCACTATCTCTACCACCCTTATATTCATCACTGCCAAATTAATACACATATTTGACTGGAATTTTTACGACTTCTTTTGCAATAATTCACATTTGGTATTCATCAATAACTAGAATTCCATATGTTCCTTTTCCTCCATAGCATAGCTATGAATCAAAATTTCCAAAGGCCCTTCAACTAACTCCAATAATACTTACAGGAGGCACTTTAATTTTTCCAATTTTCCTTCATGGGATGATTTCTCTTATTCCACCATAGGCACACTTTGCATCTCCTTACAATTGAAGCCAAGAAACAACGACCACCTCTACTCATGAATATATTTATATATCGCAAAGCAAGATCATAAGTGAGTTGTATTACGTTGTATATAGCCAACTCTCCATCTTATTCACCACCTTGGAGCACTAAATTACAAGGCCTCCAATCCCATTCTTGGACCACAATGAATTCTTTGGAATAACAACCAATTGATACAGAGGAGTGAGATTAACCTCATATTATTGAGGTTCAACCGAGGCTCCTATCTCTTCTGTAAGCTCCAACCTTCCTTGATTTGCAAAACTTGGTTGCCAATTGCACCCACATGGAGCTTGATTTAGTCACTAGAAGGAATAATGACAAAGACAAAAGTACTATGTCTTAATATTCTATGTTTTGAGAGTTAATGCAAATTGACCATCCACTCTTAACCTCAAATTGTTGATCAAAATCCAATTATATGGGGAATGTGTATGGTCAGCATCCTTTATATAAACCAATTATTTTGTTCGACTACATGAATCATTTTTTGTGGAACTTAGAACTTCATTATTGCTCCTATAGATCATGGGATATATGATAATATTATCACTCTTTAATCCATGCATATGATCCCGTATTCCTATGTTTCCCAATGAGTCGGCCTTTCTGTTCAATTTTCTAAGCACAAAAATAACCTCAATTTGTTTAAATTGGAGAAAGAATAAAGCAATCATTTGTGAAATAAGAGGGAGGTTTGAGTTTGACATGAGTCTCCAAACATTGCGACTTTGGTTATTTTCTTTTCAATTTCTTATTCAGTCCTTACCAAAGTGCAAGATATTGAACTTAGTTTTTTCTTGCTACTCCCAAGTCCCAAGAAATTGAGTCTCTATTTATTCATTAAGGCTAAAGAAAACTCTTCTCACTCCTGGCACCTTTAAATAAATAAAAAAGTTAATAATATCTTCGATTATCAATTATTTTCAGTTTTACATACTTGAATGATTTTAAATATATTCGATTTTTTCAAAATAATTTAAGTTACCTTAAATTAAAAAAACATTTTATTTTTTATTTTATTTTTAAATTGTAGTTTTTCCTTAAAATTTTATAAATTAAAAATATTCATTTTTTTATAATTAAAAAATATTTTAAATTGGTTAAATAATATTGTTTTAATTAATTGTTTCAATTTCAAATCATTTGAAATTAGTTAAAATTAGTTAAATATTTTTAAACATATATATAAATATATATATATATATATATATATATATATATATATATATATATGATTTATAATTTTTTTATTATCATTAATAAGTGATATTTAAAAAAATATTAATCATAATTTTAAAATATTTAATAAATAAAATATTTAATACTTATATTAAGTAAAATATTTAATATTTTTTAAGATAAAAATATTTCAATATTTTTTAAAATAAAAATATTTATATTTAATTTTGTCCATGTTCCACATAAAATTTACAAGAAAATGCAAAAATGTATTATTTGTACTTTTAAATGAGGAGTATGTATATTTTTTTTCAATGATTAAAACTTTATTTTATGTAAAAAGATATATACTTAAATATTCATTTTTAATTTTAGTATTCATATTAAATAAAATATTTCAATATCAATTTTATAATAATAAAATTTTTAGTAATAATTTTTTTTTTTTGATACAACATTTTAATGACATATTGTTTATTGTAAACGTAATTTATAAATCCTTTATGGAATTGAGATATTGAATATGAAAACATCAACACAAATCTGTCTTAGCTTTAAATTTATCAAAGAAGATTAAATCTCTTAAAATTAAAATTTATTTTTTAAATCTCAATCCAAGATAAATAAAGAAATTAAAATAAAACTACAACTTTCTTTTTTAACATTTATAAAATTTTCCATTTTCAAAATTAATTTTCCTTTATCACTCTTGGAATATTTATAAACTTACTGGGCTACTAGAATATTCATAATTCAAAAAAAAAAAAAAAAAAAATTGAATTTCAAATTACTTAATGAAATATGCTCATGAAATTTTCATCTAAATAAAATCTCATTGCATTTACTTATTCAATGACGATAGTACTTCCTATGCCATACTACGTCACCAATGATGAAATTATTTTCTATGCCATTTGTTATTGACATAATACAATTTAAATATTTCATGATAATGATAAATGAAATAGTAATATTTATTATAGTGAATAGAGTCGTCATTATTTAAATTAATGTTCTCTAAGTAATTTCAAATAAATGAATGAATGTTATTTTATTTATTTTAGTTGTAGATTTGGTAAATCTAAATGTCTAGAGGAATCAAATTTCGTAAAGTATTATTTTAGAGTATAGAAATTGGAAAAAAATACATCTTAAAATAAGTGATCCAACTATCTATATATATATATCAAGTTTTATAATTGAAAATAGTTTTCACTTTAAGAAATTTGATCCCATTTAAGATTTAAATTTAATCCCTCTAAGATTTTCATGTTTAGTGTGTATTTTTGAATTCATGATTGGGTTCAACTCATTGAAATTCCCATTGGGCACTTTAATTGTGCAGTCTACATAACTTAAATTTGCAATTCCAAAAATCGCTGCTATATTTTACACAAATTTGACAAGAGCTTTACTTGAAAATGAAACAATATATATAATAATTAGACCTCTATAAGAAATTTTGTTTGAATTAATTTATCTAATATATAATTTTAAATACTAGTTAATATTACTTAACCAAATATTCTACTTATGATTTACATTGTTTTTTTTTTTTATATTATTCTTAAAATATTTTAAATGTCATATATCAATTTGATATTAAGAATTAAAGAATCCATGCATTTATCTCTTATTAGGAAGTAATTGATTTTTTTTGCTCTCATTTATTCTTGTTGGACATTGAAATATTTTATTATGATCAACATTAAAATAATTTCTTTTTTCATTTGAAATTGATATTGAAATATATTATTTAATATAGCCATTTTTTTTCTTTAAAGCTCATATAAAATTATGTTATTTAGTATGGATAGTGAAATATTTTTATTTATGATTGATAGTGAAGGTGAAATATTTTTACGACATCTTCATAGTAGGTTGTGATATCAACAGTTTACTAGGTGAGGACAATGAGGAGAACATAAAACTAAAATGATTGAAATTTGGTAATAATTTCCATTAAAATAACCAAATATATATATGAGCACCTTTGTCTTCTCAAAAGCCTATAGAAGTCGCTATGTAACTGTACATCTCCTGCCATTCGGTTTTATGGTCACTGAAACTGTGGATTTTCTCTTCCCTATACTATCCAACCTTTACCTCACTAAATTCCACCTCTAACTCCTCAAGTTAAGGGATGCAGGTGAAGGGGGTCCCCCGCCACCCCCCCCGAAAACAATTTCTGTATCTATTGGCTAATGTAAGTGAACCCCACAAGCCAAAAATAATTGATGACATTGGATTTGACTAGGCAACACACTTTCATTAAGAGGTATACAAAAGAACCCCAAAAAATACTACAAGCACATGCATTGCTAAGTCAATGGAAATTCTGTCAATCCATATCCCACCAATAAGGCCAGATGAAGAAATTCAACACATGCAGACTCATGTGCTCATCTACAAGTTTATTGAGATCTAACCAATGGAAAAGGAACTTCTCCAATGGATTGAAAGCAGATGGAAGCCAAAAGTTCTGTATAAGGTAAAATATGGCTCCAAAGGTTTCTTTACTATTAATTTTTCTAGAGTGGAAGACCTTAATGTGGTAATGGAAGGAGGGCATAATTTATTCAATTCAGCTGGTCTCTACATGTTCTACTAGGTTAAATGATTCAATCGTTACAAATATGGCTTCAAATGGGTTCCATTCTAGATCTACATGGATTCCCTCCCCTAATAATATTTGGATCCAAAAACCCTAAAGGAGAAGGGTGATAAATTCAGGGAATTCGTCCATCTTTGAGAAAAAAAGACTATTCCTACACACCTTATATGCCCATATATTTATGTACATGAACATGTATTGTTCCCTACCACAATTCATCACCCAAAAATCAAAGGACATTACCTAGATCCAAGCATTGTGCCACAAGCATGTCCCTGTCAGATTCAGAAGGTGCCACATGCATGGACATTTGTTAAGGGAATACCCCCTCAATTAAGAAAATAAGATCCAATGTGAATAAGAGACCAAGCACAATGATGGCTTTAAAAACATACCTTCCAATAAGTGTCACAACTAAAGGAAAATTTCCCCTAACTCCCTTAAAAACCAGCCTACAGGAAACAACTCTCAAGATTTATTGGAGCTACCTGAAATATCAAATGCATGAGAGTAAGAAAATACCAAGGAAAATGGCTTCACAGTTACAAATTAACAATGCATGTATTCCTCAACCACTATCAACCAAGAACATGCTTTGGGCATCCATCCTAAGGAATATTTTTCTACTGATACCAAAGATGTGATCATGGTTGAAGAGGAAGAGGTCATGGAAATTGATGGGTTAGATATAATGGCAATGGAGGATGCATGTATAAGAAACTATCTAGAATCCATCCTCTAAAATAAAGTCAAACTACTGGAAATTGTGATCCAAAAGGCCAAATCAGCACAACAACTAGGGGTCCAAAGTATCATTCATAAATAGGGTAAGTGTGGAATGAAATATTCCATGAAATAGTGTAGGAAGATAGCTCTATAGTGAATTGAAACATTGGAGACAAGACCGGTTGAATTTAGACAATACAAGTAGATCTTAGAGATCTATGTTTCAGAAATTTCTATTTCCTCATGAAAATGATCTCATGGAGTAGTCAAGGCTTCAACAGCCCCTCCAAGAAATGCATAGTCAAGTGAAGGATCCAACAATGTCTTCCATTTCTACTGTTAATATAGGAAAGCAAATTTTTTAGCCTAGCCTTTGAAATGGTCATGTCCATATTATGGAAGAGAATAAAAACTATAGTAGTGGATGTAGTAGGTGCATCAGGAGGAATGGAAATCCCATGGGACCTAACTTAAATAAGAAAATATAGTTTAGCTCAGGATCCCTCAATGCTTAAATTCTCTTTTCACCTCCTTGGGACCATCATGCATGGCTATCTTTCAAATATATGTTCCCCAACTCCATATAAAGAAACTAGGAATGCTCGGACATCTCGACTCCTTACAGCAGAGGTTGGACAAGTATAAGTGGTTCACATGGGGGATTTCAACATTACCACTTCCCTCGTGGAAAAAAGGGAGGGAGAAGACTCTTGGAAGCTGAAATAAAGGATTTATGGAACTTCATAGAAGTAAACGAATTGGTAGAACTAAAAAATACAAACATACTTTTTACATGGAATAATAAATGTGGAGGGATAACACATATATCATCCCTCCTAGACCATTTTTTGATATCTGAGCATCTCATCATGATGGGACTTGAAGTAACAATGAACATATTTCAATCAGTTGGATCTAAAAATTTGTTAATCCCCTTGGAATCAAATAATCTTAGCAGACCCCTCAAGAGACCCTTCAGGTTCACACAATTATGGATAACATATCCAATATTATTCCCAATATCCAAACCTAGTGGCAGAGTATTAGGCCTATTAAAGGGACAAAATATATGTCCCTGCAATAGAAACTCAAGAAAAATATACTCCTCCTTAAAAAATGGAACAAATAAAAATTCATCAACATCTTCCACGAGAATTTAAAGTTAGAAAATGAGATGGAAACCCTGCAATACGATATCATAATCAATGGTGGAGCCTTAGAAGTTAAACTAAAATATTAGCTCTCACTAAAAGCCTTGGAGATTATAACTTCAAGGAGGAAGAATTGTACTTGAAAAAAAATCACATATAAGTTAATTAAAGAAGGGGAACGTAATAAAACACTCTTCCACCAATCCACCATCCATCTCTGATCCAATATTGGAATAATCTCCCTAAAAAAATCTAATGGTGTCTATGTTCAAAATCATCAGAAGGCACAATGATGAAATTATATTCCAATTTTCTCTTGGAACCTCAACCCTGTCACTAATAAGTCATCCTCAAAATTGCAGCAAACATCCATAATATGGTAATAAAATCCCTAAATTTGGTTCTCATGTGTCCAAATAATGTAGAGAAAGTTGATAAGCTTTTCATAAGGTGGTGGATGGAAATCCCCTAGGCCAAATGGATTCATAATTTCCTTCTTCAAGGATTGTTGGAACTTTTTTCACCAATAGATTATGGAGATAATAAATGATTCTTGAGTCAACATGATCATTCTTCAGACACTCAACACAACATTCATAACATTGGCCCCAAAGGAGGAGAACATGACATCCCTAGGTAAATTCTTCCATACAGAAGTATGCAATGTCATTTACAATGTCAAAATTCATATCTAACCAGCTCAAATCCATCCTACCTCTTCTTATATATCCCAAGCAATAAAATTATGTGGAATTTTAGAAAATACTATATGGTATTATTGTCTGCTATGAAGCAATCCATTCCCTAAAAAATATGAAGAAACCTAGTATGTTTCTTAAACTAGATGTATCTAAATCCTTTGAAAAACTAAACTGGGCATACATGAAAAGTACTCTATGAACTTTTGGGTTCACAAAAGATTATATCTCATGGTTTATGTCCTTCGTCACCTCTATTTTCTTCTCTATACTCATCATTAGATCACCCCCGAACATGTTCCAACCCTCAAGAGGAATCAGACATGGCAACCCCATCACCCTCTATCTAATTGTCCTCGTGGCTGATGGGCTACGACATAACAAAAAGGTTGCCACTAAAAATGGATATTTTAAAGGTTTATCTCTTTAGGATCATTCCACTCTCACCAACCAACCATTTTTTGACTACACTCTCGTCCTACATCACCCCTCTCTCAAGAAAGCTATATCCATGAGATAAATCCTTGATCTTTTCTTGGAGGCCTCAAGAAATACCATCAAAAGGGTGAAATATGTCATGTTATTATTTAATACTTCCCTAATAAATTGAAATAATATCTCTTGGATCTTGGGCTTCTATATCTCCAATATCCTTCAAAATATGTATGGACTCCCCTCATTGACTTAGTCATCAAGAGCTCCTCTTAGAGAGACCTCACTGATAAACACAATAAATTTTTAGCTAGTTGGACCTTTCACTATATAAACATCATTTTCCTCATCATTCTACTCAAATATGTACATCAATATTTTCCTATTTAGTTTTTCTATGTCCTAGCATCACCCAAATGGTTTTTAAAAAGTATAAGGAATTTACAAAGAACCTTCATATGGGGTGGAAATCCCCTCAAGTAGAAATGGCCTTTAGTGAAATGGGAGACAATTTTCTTAAACAAAATAGAAGGCGGTCTTGGTCTAAATTACTTTGAAATAACCAAAATATTATTGGTGTTAGGCTATGGTGGTGATTGATCAAGTACTAGGTAGAGCCTTGGAAGCACATATGCCATACGAAATATGCTTACACCCATACTGTAAAACATCTAGCCTGCATCTCATCCATACGAAAATGATCTTTAATTTGGAATCCTCCCATCTCCAATGACAATATAGTTGAATCACACTAATTTTGGGAAATCGGGGATGGTTAATATACATGTTTTTGGAAGAATCATAGAAACAACTATCCATTATAGCCAAAAAGCCAACAGTACCCTAGCACTCAAAGAATAGCCCAAATTGAAGGGAGATTTGTGGTAAGCCATTATTGAATGGGATCAAACTATGACTCCTACAAAACCTAGTTGCATCCATACTTGGAACAACAATGGATGTGAGGAGAACAAGAAAAATTTATGGATGGAATATGTAAATTAAAATTTTAAAAAATGAGGTTACAAATATTCTAAGATGGGGATATAGATCTATTAGGGCATACAATGTCAAGGAATCCTACCCCTAACTTGGAAATATCCTTAGACCGAACAAGACCACTTCTCGGAAGTTATATCGTTAAAGAGCCTATTTCCAAAGGTAGGCTACCTTCCTAAGCTACTGTCCAGATGAAAAATATTAACTTGGGAAATATTACACAAAAAAGGCTACATCATACCCTCATGGTGCTGCTTATACAAGCAACAATAGGAAACTATAGATCACCTACTGATCACCTCTGAGATAACAAGTGGTATCTGGGGAAATGTTTCCATGGTCTTCAATAAAACTCCCATGCTAATGCATATATTGTCCAAATGCTAAAAAATTGGTCGAAGAACCCCTTTCAAAGTCTGCCTATCAATAGATTATGGACTCTTGTGTCAGGTTTATTAGTATGGGAAGTATAGAAAAAATGGAATCATATGATTTTGATTGACTAATAGTGTATTTACGCAAGCATATGGACCCTTTTCCACCAACAAATCAAAGAATCCCTATACCATATGGAATGGGATAAAAAGGACCTCCCATGCCTTCCCTCAAAAAATGCCATTTTAGATTAGTGGAAATTTAATCGTAACCACTTTGCAATAGGAAACACTCAACCATATCCATGGGCCACAAGATTTGAAACCGAAACCACACCCAACCTTCTTCAAAAAACAGATTTCATCAAGCTATTTTTTGATGGTGCTTCCAAAGGTAATCTATTTATTCTCACATAGGTGGAGCCATTAGGAATAACAAAAAAGAAATTATAGGCACTTTTAGTGGTTACCCAGTATATCACATTGTAACTCTCTCCCATATTTACCCAAGATAACCAGTCCACTGGGGTAAACATGTGACAAGAGGCTCCTATGATGTGATTCAACTCCCCATGTATATTTATGGATCTGGAGCTAACATAAAGAAACCAAACTAACCTTCCACGCATGCTACAGAACCTTCAGGAGCAAACCAACTCTTCGAGGTGACCAACCCCTGAGGAAACTTTCCATTTCACTGATCTTGACCCTCAGTCGCTCAATTAAGAAGCCATGCATGTGACTAAGGCCTTCCAGTTGCTCTCACAACAAGTAATTCCAACGAATTTGGACTTTTTCATGCAGTTTTGTACCAACGACCCCATATTTTGAGCCACTCTTTTAGGGCTAGGTCTTAGGCCGCTGCCTATAACTTCATGAAACCTTCAGAAATGAATGATAACAATGGAAAAAATCTAAAAATACAATCAAGTACTCGATCTGAACCCTACTAGACATGACAGGTATTTCCTCAAACATGTCACAGATATGCGATCTATAGGCCATAACAACATATCTCAGCATAGGGTTCTCATAGTTATCTAAGATTATTAAAGAAGCATTGTTGTCATATAAAAATTGTTGAATTATCATCTATTAGGTCATATATTTATTGTACATTCATTTTCTAATTAAAACATTATGAGAGACATACATCAAGTCTGTCATAATACATAATCATAACTAATATATAAATAATAGAAATAACAACAATATAACAACCATAAAATCACATATGAACTAGTACATTTACACAATAAATACTAAGGGGAAGAAGCTCTTATTAATGGATAAAAAATCCAGCCGGGTCTGGGACTTCCACAAACCACCCGACCATAGATTGGGCTAAAAAAAATATTTCTTTCAACCAATCAAACTTGTATCATATTCCAAACATCAATGTGGGACTCAAAACCAAACCAATCCAATTTTCCTCAGGCTTTACTGCAATCCCCACTAGATCACTAGGCCCTAAACAAACATGGATTCCACTAGAGTTCTCTATCTACACCATCATGAATTTTCTTGCCTCCTACTCTCTTGGATTTACCATATATCCTACC